>PVKS010008551.1:0-67925 GCA_004027875.1 Aplodontia rufa | reverse complement strand
TGCAGTCCCACCAGCAGTGTAGAAGTGTTCCTCTTTTCCCACAGCCCCTCCAGCATCTGTCATTGTTTGTATTTTTCATTTTTGCCACTCTAACAGGAGTGAGGTGGTATCTCATTGAAGTTTTGATTTGCATTTCCCTTATAGCTAATGATGTAGAGCATTTTCTCATATATTTATGGGCTTTCTGGACTTCCACTGGGGAGAAGTTCCTTTTGAGTTCTTTAGCCCATTTATTTAACTCGATTATTTGGGAGTTTGGACTTTAGTTTCTTCAGTTCCTTGTAAATTCTAGATATTAGCCCTCTGTCCGAGGTGTAGCAGCTAAAAATTTCCTCCCATTCTGTAGGTTCTCTCTTGATGCTCTTGACTAGATCTTTAGCTGTGCAAAAACTTTTTAGTTTAATTGCATCCCATTGATTTAATTTTGATTTTACAGCATGCGCCATAGGAGTTTTGTTAAGGAAGAAGCTGCCGACTCCTATAAGGTGTAGTGTTGACCCGACTTCTTTTTCTAGTAAATTTAAAGTTGTAGGTTTAATATCCAGGTCTTTGATCCATTTTGATTTAATTTTTGTGCAGGGCGAAAGATAAGGATCCAGCTTCAGTTGTCTACAAATGGCTGTCCAGTTTGTCCAACACCATTTGTTGAACAGGCTATCTTTCTTCCACACTATGCTTTTGCCCCCTTTATCAAAGATCAAATAGTTAAGGATATGAGGGTTTGTCTCAGGATCTTCTATTCGGTTCCACTGATGTTCAGTTCTGTTTTGATACCAATACCATGCTGTTTTTGCTACTACCACTCTGTAATATAATTTCAGGTCAGGGATTGAGAAACCCCCTATTTCTTCCTTTCTATAGAGTAGTGTTTTGGCCAGTCTGGGTCTCCTGTTATTCCATATGAACTTGAGAATTGCTTTATCTATATCTCTGAAAAATGCCTAGGTATCTTGAAGGGGATTGCATTAAATCTGTGAAGGGCTTTGGGTAGAATGGCCATCTTTATTATATTGATTCTGCCTAACCATGAGCATGGAATGTTTTTCCATCTGCTCAGGTCTTCTGTAATTTCTTTTTTTTAGTGTTTGATAATTTTCTTTGAACAGGTCTTTAATATCCTTTGTAAGGTTAATGCCTATTGTCCTACTTTTCACCAGGGCCTTTTCTGTTTGGTTTTTGGGGTGAGTAGTTGAACCTGGTGTGCTGGGACTTAGGAATCTGGTAACAAAATTATGGGTTGATGCAGAATCAAGAAGGGCAGAGAGGGGCTGGAGCAGTGGCTCAGTGGTTACGGCACTTGCCTGGCATGCACGAGGATGCGAGTTCAAAACCCAGCACCACGTACACAATGGAGTGTCTGAGCAACAGAAGCCACAGAGAGGGAGTCTGGCACAGTGGTGCACACCTGTAATCCCAGTGACTCAGGAGGCTGAAGCACGAGGATCGCAAGTTCAAATCCAGTCTCAGTAACCTGGAAAGGCCCCGTCTTAAAATAAAATTTAAAAAAAAAAAAAAAAAGGCTGAGGATGTGGCTCAGAGGTTAAACGCCCCTGGGTTCAATCCCCGATATAAAAACAGAACAAAACAAAAACATGGCTCAGACTGACTCAGTAGCAGCTTACAGACAGACACAACCCTCAAGAAAACTGTCAGCTAGCAAGTAAAGCTACAGAACTCCCAGCTAAATTGAATTGCAGGTAGATAATGAGTAATTTTTAGTGTGAGCATATCCCATGCAATATTTGAGACACACACTAAAAAAAAAATTGTTGTTAATCTTAAATTCAGATTTCCATGGGCTTCTTCTTATTCAACAACCTTATCTTACAAGGAATAAAGGCCAACAACTGTGTTACAATGTTTCCTCTGACTCAAAATGATCAAAAGTAAAAGAAAAAATGAAAAAACACATCTTCGGGAGGTTTGAATAAAGAGTGATGAGAGTGTGTGTGTGTGTGTGTGTGTGTGTGTGTACTAAGGAGATCAAAGAGAATCAAACCTGAAAGGCCAATATGTACAATTTTTTTTACTAGGGCCTAAAGTAAACTTTATATTTTATTTATTTGAATCTTTGTTTTCCAGTGAACTGAATATGGTTTTGATTTTTGGTTCCAAACTGGCTGAGTGTTTAAAAGTCCATTTGGCTGGGATATGGTTTCCCTAGAGAGCCTCTTGAACAGGCCAGTGTCTCAGCAAGAACAATTTTGTACCTGTGAGCATTTGTTGATAGAGAATGGGTCACAAAAACCAATTAATTTTCTTATGCTCTCCTCACATTAAAAAGTAAATTCGTTTCTATGGAAGTTTCATATCAACATTCCCAAAGCCAACCAAACAGTGCTAAAACACTCGAGAAATAAAGGGCTCTCTTTTTCTTCCTTATTCATTCTCCACCTCCGATCCCCAGAAACCACTTTCAGCTCTTTCAGAAATTCTGATACACATTTACATATTTTCATATTTCATATAATCTTTTCAAATTTATTTTTAAAAAATCGACAGCATTCTATTTTTTATGCACAATATAAAATGCAATGGTTAAAATCTTGTTCAAATGGTTAAAAATGTTTTGACCACTAAATGGCTTAGTGGTTTAATCTAGTTAACAAATGCATGGCCTTACACAATTAATTTTTTTTGTGGTGTGAGCACATGATATCCACTCTTTCTTCATTTTTTCAAGAATGTGGTATATTG
Organism: Aplodontia rufa; assembly: GCA_004027875.1. Lineage (NCBI taxonomy): Eukaryota > Metazoa > Chordata > Mammalia > Rodentia > Aplodontiidae > Aplodontia > Aplodontia rufa. The sequence goes on along the minus strand of PVKS010008551.1, from coordinate 65,228 downwards.
ACTATAGTTACCTTTTTTAGTTATTACGAGTTCCTGTCCCCCAGCCAGCCCTCTGATTACCACCGTTCTATCCTGGAGTTCTTTTTTTGGGAGGTGGGGTATTAAACCCAGGGATGCTTAAGCACTGAGCCAAATTCCTGGTACTTTTTAGTTTTTAGTTTGAGACAGGGAGGGTCTCACTAAGTTGCTTAGGTCCTCATTAAGTTGCTGAGGCTGACTTTGAACTTGGGATCCTCCTGCCTCACCCTCCTGAGCTGTGTGCCACCACACTTGGCCCCTCCTCTCTACTTCTATGAGATCAACTTTTTCAAAATCCACACGAATAAGAAACAAATTCTATCCTCCTGTTATTGTTTAGCATTACTTTCTCATTACTGGCTATGAGGTTGGGAATTTCACTGTACCATCTGCCTCTCTGGAATCCTTCTACTTTCCCTCTCTGCTATCTCCCCAATCTCTCACAATTTTTGTTTCAATAAATAGTTGCTACTTAAGTTGTTCCAGGGCCTGGAGCAGTGGCTCAGCGGTTTCGGCGCTTGCCTGGCAAGCACGAGGACCCGGGTTCAAACCCCAGCACCACGTACACAACTGAGTGTTGGAGTAACTAAGGCCATGTGAAAAACTCAATAAAGTTGTTTCTCCCTTTCTCTGTCTCTCTCACTGTCCCTCTCTCTTTAAAAAAAAAAAAAAAAACTTGTTCCAGTCTACAAATATCCTTCAATACGGAAATAAGTATATTTTTATTGCATTTAACACCATTTTCTTTCTTGTACTTGATTGCTGCTTCTGTTTGACTTTTGATAACTTTTCTTTATATTTTCCCCCCAATTTTCTCCGAATGCTCATATTAATATATTAAAGACATCATTTTTTAGTTAATTAAGCATGTCACATAATTTTTCGATTCCAACGCTTTTTTCTCCCTTTCATCTTCCCACTCTGATCTGGCGTGCATGCCTGCTGTTCCACCTGCTGTCACCACCCGCTTCTGGATTGCTTTTATTTTTCTCTTCTTTTGCACCTTTCTGGCTCCCATATCCTTCTCATTCTTTTACTGAAGCATAGTTTTTAGCAGCTTCCTGTACAAAGGATGCACAGAGGTTTATTTATTTGAAATTTTCATGTTTGCAAACGTCTTTATTTTCTCGTTGCTCTTGATTGATGATTAGATTTAGTATAGTATTCCAGAGAAATGACTTTCAGAAATTCAAAATTCAAAAGCGTTGCTCCAGGAGTGCTCTCTCTCTCTCTCTCTCTCTTTTTAAAGATTGAGGGACAGTGAGAGAGAGGAAAGAGACAGAGAGAAACAATTTTTTATTTAGCTTTTCACGTGGCCTTCGTTGCTCGAACACTTCATTGTGTACGTGCTGCTGGGGTTCAAACCTGAGTGCTTGCGCATGCCAGGCAAGTGCCGTAACCGCTGAGCCACCGCTCCAGTCCCTGCTCCCATCTCTTCTCACACTTGGCATTGCCATTCTTGTTCCCAGCATTACTGTGTGGCATATCTTCTTTCTATGAAAGCTTTTAGAGTTTTCCTTTATCCTCGATATTCTGATTTTTCAGGATAACACACCTATGGTCGAGTCTCTTATTCAAGAGCAAAACACCTATGTCTTCAGTTATGAGCTGTTCTTTTACTGAGACAGTGATAGTTTTCTCTTCCTTTTTCTTTGTTCTTTCTTCCTGGAATTCTTATTAATTACGTATTTGATTGTGTCAAATGCTGATCACTTAATTTTATTTTCTTTCTCATTTACTGTGTTTTTGCAAAATTGTTCTACTTTCTGGATAAGTTCTATTATATTTTCTGGGTAAGTTCCTCGAATTTGTTATCTAGCCTTTCCATCAAATTTTTTGGGATACGTGCCAAAAACTTAATTAGGGAAAGAAAAAATAAACAGATAAATACATGTAAATGAATGCATATGTGAATGAATTAACACATGAGAAAATATCACCAAGTGATAAACAGTTTAAAGAAACGAATACAGATTATAATTGGGGGAAGTTACAAGGACATGAAAATAATTCAGAAACTAGATTTCTTGAAATCCTTTCTTGTTATAAGAAGTGTGCTTAGTGCCACAGAATATAAACTTATATTGTTTTACAGAATATAAATTATATAGTTTGGATATAATTTATATATATATATATAATTTATATAATTATATAGTTTGGATATAATATATATTCACATTTGTCAATATTTAACACGATAATGTCCAAATTTCTAGGGTCAGCTCCTAGAATTTAGGGGGAAAATCCAAGAGAACTGCAAAAGAAAACGACTGCAAATTCGTCTGTGAATCTGTTTCCCCTTTTACTGTAACATTTAGTGTCCTTTTTCACACAGACTAAAATAAGTCTCTTGACTCTCAACTTTCATTTATAAATTTCATCGGCTAATTTAGAAAGTGAAAAGAAGAAATGAATTAGTTATGAATGAATACTGTGCATAATCCAACTCTAAGAACCACAGGAAAGGAAGTATGGCTTTTTGGTTCAATAAGATCATCCAATTTACTTTTTTGAATCTTTATTTTAAGGTATTTTTACCATCAAAGTTTTAATGTCAGTAATATTTTAAATTATTGCTCTATATTATTCTTTGATTTGTACTTTTCCAATAGCATCTCATTCCTATTTCACAAATGGGATTATTATCTCATAGATAAATTATGAACATATATCCTATAGATTTTTCAAACTTTTCTTCTCTGTTTTTCATCTCTTCTTTAAATACTTTCTTTCTATTTCTTTTGGTATATTTCATGCCAGAAATTTGCTCTTATAACTGGTGATCTTTAGGGTTTTTTGGGGGGTGGGGCGGGTACTGGGGATTGAACCCAGAGTACTCTACCACTGAGCTATACCCTGAACCTTATTTATTTCTTTATTTTGAGACACAGTCTCACTAGATTGCCCAGGCTGGCCTTGAATTTGCAATCCTTCTGCCTTAGCCTCCCCAGTAGCTGAGATTACAGGTGTGCATCACTGTACCCAGCTTAGGTTTTTGGTTTATGAGAATGAGGCCCTTGAAAGCAGACTGGAAACTCTGTGTGTGTGTGTGTATATTGTGTGTGTTTGTGTATATGTGTGTGTATGTGTTTGCATGTGTGTTTGTGTATGTGTGTGTGTTTGGGTGTATGTGTGTTTGTGTATGTGTGTTTGTGTATGTGTGTGTTTGTATGTGTTTGTGTGTGTTTGTGTATATGTTTGTGTGTGTGCTTGTGTATGTGTTTGTGTGTGTATATGTGTTTGTATATGTGTGTGTTTTTGTGTGTATGTGTACGTGTGTTTTGGTATGCGTTTGTGTGTATGTTTGTGTATGTGTTTGTGTGTGTGTGTTTTGTGTGTGTGTGTGTGTGTGTGTGTGTGTGTGTGAAGTGTGAGAAGCTTGTCCACTGGTGGTCTTCAGATGTGGATGCTAAACTGGTAAGCCATGGGGGAGGTCTTGTATCTATACTTTTCAGCTTTTCTGGAGAAGCATCCAGCCTCCCTGCTGGTGTGGGATGAAGGGGCAATACTTCACCTTACTGCTGTCGTATTGGGACAGATGGATGAAGGAGACTCCAGTCCCTTCAGTTCAGTGGGTGGGTTTTTACTTATTTGCTGTGTTTTTCGTCCTACCTCTAACTCTAACTCTTTGCTATCCCCTGTTTCACTCTGTCTTTTTGGATTAATGCATTTATTTTTCATTCCTTTCCTGGAATTTCATTGACATTTGGCAAAGAAAGGGAGAGAACCATGGAACATAATCCATCTTTATCTGGGAGTCCAAGCAAACCATAGTTCACAAACAGTCTGTACCAATCAAGTCCCCTTAATTTCCATCTAAATAGATGGAGATGACTTTGAGGGGTGGAATGGATTACTCTCCTGTCTAACAGGGCTCTGAGCTGAGTGGCGCCTGGCTCTGTGTTGGACCTCATGCTTACTGAGTCTGTTTCACTCCCCTGCCTTAGAGGAGCCCTTGTTTGCAGTAGGTCCATTGTAATGATGGAAAGAAATGGGCCAACCTGGAAAGAGCTCAGATCGCAGGTGCCGCACAGTGGTCTGATGAAAGGCACGCAAACACAATGGAATGTTCTAAGTCCCGTTGAGTGCTAAAGAGAGATTCTTTGACATTGGATCCTTTAATCAAGATTAAAAAAGAACTCTGCTGAAGTGAACATGTACCCTAGTGATTAGGAAGTAGGATGGCATTTGAAGTACTACAATTCTGGAAGCAGTGAAATAGATCCAAGAATCCAAGGAGCAGCCTCAAGTCTATTATCCCATAATAGACTCACAAATGAAGAACTTGATTGAAGTTTTTTTGACACTTGTGATTTCTAAATTTATTTATGACAGCTAATGACACTCCATGATTATTATTAAGAACACTCCCAGTCCTCCCCAGGGGTAAGAGTGACTCTTAAGGATGCCTTGAGGAATAATTAGGTGGGAATGCAGTTTTGTTTCTCTTTGAAGATTTTGAGGACAATCCTCTAGATCGCCAACTGATCTTATGGTAAAGCTCTTATACTCATGCAAATCACTGGAGCTTTTATGACCTCATATAAATATGAGAAAGCAATTAACGGGAAAACATTAGATTGGCATGGTAATTTTGGAATGCTCAAGTGTAAAAAGTAACGTTTAGGGGCTGGAGTGGTAGCACAGCAGTAAAGTGCTTCCTGGCATGCATGAGGACGTGGGTTTGATCCCCAGCACCACAAATGCAATGAGGTGGAGGAAAATGAGTAAAAAAAAAAAAAAAAAAAAAAAAAAAGAAAGAAAGAAAAATTAACTCTTTCTCTCTTTCTAAAAATGAAATAAAAATTATCATTTATTGAGCATCTGCTATACACAGGCATCACTGAAAATCTGCCTCATTCTATCTTGTTTTCTTTCTGGCACTTATTGTCACCTGAAATCACTTCATTCTTTTGCTCATTTACTTGCTTATTATCTCTCTTTCATTTTAGAGTTACTTGCATGAGATCAGGGACCAAGTCTGAGTTCACTGCAGAGTTCGCAGTGCTTCGTTCAGTGTCTGTCCTAAATGGTGCTCAATAAATATGTGTGTTGTGGTGAACATGATGCCTGAATTAAAAGGGTAAAGTAAGATTGTAAAGTAAGATCCTTTTCCTCCTGTGCTATCTGTACTCTCTCCTCACCATGATGATGCGTGTCAGGAATGCCAGGTTAATAGAGATAGAAACAGAAGTCTATGGTCTATCTGAAGCACACGCAAGGAATGACGCGTGTCAGGACACAGACAACCCGGTGGCCATCTGGCCCCTGAAAGATGGTAGATTTGCTTTTAGAGAAAGTCTGTGTTGCCCATTCCGAGCTTTGGTTCTAATGTTTCTAACTTGAAACTGTTCTTCTGGCCTCTCCTTTCCCTCAAGTATTTCTATTCTCTGAATTGCTCATAAAATAAAGTCTACCTCCCACTCCCATATCCTCACTCTACCCCTGACCCCATCCCAAAAAGGCCTCTGATAACATTTTCTTGTTTTTAAGTGCCCTAGATATTTTGGTTTGTGATCAGATCCCATTTGGACACTTGAACTGCCTAAAATGGACCATCCAGCTAATGGGTTCTTGACCATGGTTTAAGAGAAATGACAGTACTGTGCATCAGGGGCGCTTGGTCACAAAACTATGTGTGCAAAGAGGAAAAGTCCTCACTGGTCCATCCTGCTTCACTAGGGATTTTAAAGTGAGAAACAGGGGCTGGTCCATGGCTCAGTGGTTGGAGTGCTTGCCTGGCATGTGCCAAGACCCGGGTTTGAATTCCAGCACTGATAGAAATTAGGAGAGAGAGAAAAATGGCAAGGTAGTCAGGACAATGGGCCCCATTCAATCACACCTAGAAGCGACCCTGTAGAGAGCCATTAGTGGGCATGCTTAGGGCTTCAAATGCAAAAGACCATGAGGCTCACCTGTGGGAGCAACTCCTTTGTCCCTGAGGTGGGAAAACTAAGAAGTGGGGATGGACACAGATGGGAACTAGGAAAGAGTTGCTACCTGTTTTACAAAGAGTTCAATCAATGACATTGGTACTTAGCTTTAATGCCTGTTTTTCATAGAGTTTAACCAATGATGTTGGTGCTTTTCTTGATGCCTGCAACATTAAATCTTTTTTTATTTTTTAGAAAGAGGGACAGTGAGAGAGAGAAGCAATTTTTTTTTTAAGTTGTTCATGTGGCTTTCGTTGCTCCGACACTTAGCTGTGTACGTGGTGCTGGGGTTTGAACTCGCATCCTCATGCATGTCAGGCAAGCGCTGTAACAGCTGAGCCACTGCTCCAGCCCTTACATTAAATCTCTCTTTTTTTTTTTTTAAAGAAAGAGGGGACAGTGAGAGAGAGAGACAGAGACAGAGAGATTAAATTTTTATTTAGTTTTTCACATGGCTTTCGTTGCTCTGAGACTTCATTGTGTACGTGGTGCTGGGGTTCAAATTCGTGTACTCATGCATGCCAGGCAAGCGCCATAACCACTGAGCCACCGCTCCAGCCCCCCTACATTAAATCTTAATCAAGGCTCAAACCCAAAACCAATATAAACCCCGGCCTAACACACATGAGACATTATCCTGCTTCCAGGAACCCCTCTGCCTCGTGGAGACTCTGCTCTCCTTCCTTAAATAAATTCTACTACTTTTACTCTTCCCTTCTGTGATTGTCTGTGGATTTTGTTCTTCAAATTCACGAGACAAGAACCCAGAGGAAGACTGGCGCTGACTTCCCAGGGTGTGCTTCTGCGCCAAGAGCTGCCCGCGTTGCTCAACCTAGCAGGAGTGGGGTGCGGGTGTGGGGGGAACCCAGCTCTTAGCTGGGGAGCTGCCAACACTATTTGGGCTGCAGAAACCTGGGTATAGCAGCAAACACTAGAAATGGGCTACTTAGGCTGCAGAAACCTGCAGTGAGCCCAGAGTCCATTTGCCAGCGGGAGCAGACAATCTGGCCTCATCTCCAAGCCCCGGCATGAGCACCATGCACACGCCAGTAAGTGCTGGAGGAGCGAAGGCCAGATGAAAAGGCAAATAAAATTGCTTCTCTTTCTCACCCTCTCCCTCTCTCTTTAAAAATAATAAACAAATAAAATGAGAAGCAGCAAACGTGTGGACCAGTTCTTGGCTGAACCCACATGGAAGACTCTGTGCTTGCCTACCTGGCATCCTGAGAGCGTCTTTCTTTCTGTTTATCAGTGCCATTGTTTCTCTGTGTTTGTGTCACTAGGTCCTTTCCTCTGGAGACTTTCAGGGGGACTACCACGAGGCCTGGAGAGTTATGGGTAGAATTAGGCCTGGGACGATTTGGCGAAGGGGCCAAGTTCCAAGACCTGGCCTTCAACTAGAGAGGAAGGAAAGAGGAAGTAGAGTAATAAACACAGGTGATCCCAATCAAGAGGTCACGCAGACCGTGGGACCACAGGCAGCGGAGACCGAACCATGACAGGGAAGGACGAGAACACCGCTGGCCCAGGTTGAGAGAAGGAACAGCAAGATCAGGAGAAGGTGTTATTGAAGACGGTGAAGCAGGGGCGCCATGGTGCTTTCCTTTCATTCATGCCATCTACCAGCTGCTCACCGAGCACCCAGCTTACTTCATGGTCTCATGGCCCTTGCTGGTGTGTTAAACCGCTTGTGTTGGGTCACCTGCCTTCTCCCAAGGCGCGCAGTTCAACCACTTTGCACTGGTAGAGTCTCTCTGTAAGTCCTCTTAGACTCCTACCTTCCTTTTGGTGGTGTTTGGTCGCTGATGAGGGAGTTGAAGTGGAAGTGGTAGTGAGAACAGAGGTCGTGGAGTGTGTGGCTACAGTGACGGACAGGACTTGGACAGGATGGTGGGAGAAGGGGAAGTGTCTCTGCTGATTAATTCTGGCAAGAACTCAGGGGAGCCTCTGACAAGGAAGGTTTACAAGCTGTGGTTCTGAGAGCTTCTCCATAGAGAGCTGGCAGCATGATTTTCTGACTAGCAGGGTTGGCCAGAGGCAAGGTTGTTTTCAGTCTTTCCTGTCTTTTATTTACCATTTTTTCCTGTTCTTTCTCTCTGAGTTATGCAATAAACTAGAAGGCCTAGCCTCTTGTGGTTGTGGAGGCCGTATGATTAAGTTTGGCCAAGGAACTAATATGAAAAGTGACATGGGTTTCCTCTGAGAGGAACCGTTTAATTGAAGGTGTGAGACCTTTCAGAGCTTTCTTTTCCCTCTGCCATTGGTGACTGGCAACACTGGATTGGATGCTTGCTTTGTCATCTTGGATTCTGAGGTGAGGTGATTTAGAGAGTGGTGTCCCCCTCTAGCTTATGATATGCAGGGAATGTGAGCTGCAACTGGCTACCAGGATTTTGGATTGTTTGTTACTAAGCAGTGTCTAACTCATGCATTCTTAACAGGACTGATGGCACTTTCAAGTGTGCAAAAGCTTGTTTTGGGGATAGGAGGAAAAATACAGTATATACATATTGTACATAAACAGATCCTCAAATTCATGGGGAAAGGGGAGGAATTGGGGACACAATGGTCATAGGGTTCAAATTTTTTTACTTTGATAAGAGAAATAAGTTCTGGAAATCGATTATACAACACAGATTCTATAGTTAATAATAATATTATATATTTGAACATTAGCAAGATAACAGATTTTTAATGTTCTTACCACAAAAAGTGATATGTGAGGTCACAAATATGCTAACTAGCCTGATTAAATTATTCCACAATGTATACATGGATCAAAATATTACCTTATTCCTATATATATGCACACACACACAAAATTTTGTCAATTAAAAATTAGCACGTTAAAAATTTTCATGGGATTGTATTAAGAAAAAAAGTCTTAAAAAGACTCCTTAGGGAGGTGATAATGAAAAATAGGTTTGAGAAACAAGGATCTCATGATGTGATTATGAAATATGTAATTTTATTTTTAATGAATCTCTTTCTGTTCCTTCTCTCCCCTTCCCCATCACCTCCATGACAATTTCAACCACCCACAGCCAAGACAAAAAAGTCTGAAAACTTTTTCTGAAGACGTCTCAGATTTTTGGGGGCAAACCTATTCTTCAATTTTCTGTTTCTTTGCCCCATGAGGACTTTATAATTTTCCAGGCCTGTCTTTTGTTTTTTGACTTCAAAAACGTATATTCAATTTGCCCGGGGCTTTCATAGTTTTTGAGTCCTCTCAAATGGAAGGGTTCTTAACATTTTTTAAAAATGATGTTTTGTGGAAAATGAGAAGAGAAGGGTCAAGTTGTATGTGGGGAATTTCCAGAAGTTTGTCTTGATTTGAGGAATAATATGGAAGAGGCACTTTAATCTTTTGGTTAAGACATTGAGAATGTTTATACCGACAGCGTAAGGTAAATCAGAAATAGCTTTTCTGTCATTAAGGCCTGGCTAAAAGTATAATTCTGAGTGGAGGAAAGAAACACGGAATACTAACTCTGTAAGCAGACAGAGGAGATGGGGGACAAAGTGGCACTCGTGGACATGCTACCTCTCCTTTCCCCCAAAGTGTCTCCTTCAAGGTATTACAAGGTAATGCAACTGAATCAAATGAAACGGTTCCTCTATAATTTGAAGCTGTTAAACTACCCAATAAGAAATGAGAGCCTACTTCAGAGGTGTTGTGGGACAAGCTAGTGCCCTCTGATGGGCAGAAGGGCCCAGCCAGGGTAAGGAACCATGGCAGTACTCTTCTGTTTATTTGGATGATGCTTGGAGACTTGAGTTGACCCCTTGGGCATACAGATTGCTTAGCAAATGTTTAGTACAGACTTGCATGAGGGCCTACCTGTCACCCACCATAGTGATTCCCAGGAGAAACCTACACTTTGAAGATATCCTGCCTGGAAAACAAGGGTGGGCATAATTGGGGGATGGGCAATGTTAGATACACCAGGTGCCTATAAAACAAACACGCGAGAGGTGTGTGAGCAAGCCAGACTTGTACTTCTCAGCAGGTGAAAAAAACGCCCCAGAATCCACAGAATTTATCCTCAGCCTGACATAAATCCTGCCTTTCACCCTTATTGGAGGAGCTCAGGGGTACAAGTCACACAACTGGCTAAATATGAGATAGGGGTGGTATAGGAAGTAAGGTCATAGGAAGTAGATAGGTGGGATACTGGAAGCAGTCGCAGGAAGTAGGTAGGCAGAGTATGGAAAGTCAAAGAAGACAGAGGGATACCGGAAGAAGTGGGTGGTGTTGCAGGTGTAAGGAGGCATGTTGGGGAGTTTTAAACATGGCTACCTCCTAGCCTCATGGTTCCCAGACTTAAGATGGCTTTCTTTCATATGTAAACCTTAAGGTTGCATTCTGAAAATGGACCATCAGACTTCCTATTTCTCACAGGCAGCCTGTGGCTTTTTCTTTTTCTCCTTTTTTATCCACTGTTTCTGATAAATATACATTTTTTTCTCTTTTAATATGCCTGGTATTAAAAGTTTAATTTGAACAGTCCCTGTGGGGAGTGACTTCTTCAACTGAATTTGGAGGCCTTCTGAAGCAGCTCCTCTATTCTCTGTCCTGTAATAGACTCAAATTATGGTCTGTGGATCAGTAGAGGCCTCTCCTGAGAACTTGTAAGAAATTCAGACTCTTAAGTTCTGCACCCAGAACTACTGGACCTGGGTCTGCAGTATATCAACATCCCTAGCTGATTCACAGTCTCCTTAAAGTTTAAGAGGCCCTGATATAACTGATTATAAAGGCAATGTATTACCTCTTGTATGTAATAAAATGTGAAGAGAGAAAGGATTGAGTATGTAAACAAGTAATTGTTTAGATTTGTAATTGTTCAGATTTATGAGCCAGAAAAAGGAAGGTATTGGAAGGTAGAGAGGGATGTCCCAGAGACCGCTTCCTCCTTCAGTCTTGAACCAATCACTGGCATCCCTTCCTCTGGGATGGATGTCCCCGTGGGACATGCTGTTCATAATGCTGACTGCATCCGACAGAGAGCCAGGCTGTGTTTTCAGGAAGACAAGCAAATATAGTAACGGGAAGCTTTGCCCTCGGCTGGATTTTAAATCCACTGCTGCATATTTGTTGTTTCTGAAAAAGTTAAAACCAAACCTAATATTCAGAATCCTTTTTTAAGGAGAACAAACACTCCTTGATATAAATATAAATGTATTTTATTGAGAATCCATTTATAATCAAAATATTTCTTTAAGTGAGCAATTCGTTGCTCATCTGAGCACAAGAATTACTCTGGCACCTGGTGTCTCTTGCAGGAATTAATAGCTGCTCATTAAGAACCTGTGAAGTGCTGTAATCTGCATGGTGGGTCTCAAACTTGAATGTGCGTTGTCCTTGCCTGATGACTGGGCCCTTTCTCCAGAGTTTCTGATTTAGTAAATCTAGGTCAGGCCTAGATATTTGCATTGCTAACAGTTCCCAGATGAGGATGATGGCTCTACTTTTGTGAAGAGTCTTCTAACAAAAAATTTGGCCTTGCTCATTAAAGTGGTGACCTCTGTCTAGCTCAAGAGCTGGCTCTGACCTTTGACTTGATTTCATTAAGATTGTTCCATTGGTTGTTAAAGCAACTTCAGCCCAGGAAATAAGATTTTTCTCAGGGGATGGTGTTCTGGTGGAGACTGAGAGATGCCCCTCAAAATCTTTTCTTTGATTTATGGTAGTGAAAGCAAGCCTTGAGTTTTAGCTGGCACCTGGCTTCCTAGGATAGCAACTGTATTTCCTAGCTTTCCTTACAACTACATGTGAACATGGGAGTGAGTGCCAGTCATGTGGAGGTGGCAGAAGGGATGGCAATTTTAGGGGTCATGTCTTTGAAAAGAAAGGCTGCTGTTATTTGGTTCTAGGGTGCAGAAGTCCAACCAATACTCCACCTAATTCCAGGGGATGCTGTGACTCTTCCATATGCTGGAAAGAGCCTCTGAAGGATTTTTCAGGGTAAAGAACGATTAAGGAGGTTGAAGGAACAGTAAAAGGACTTACTCTATTTTTGTTTTATTGGCTTTTAAAAAATTTTGTGTGTGGGGCTGGAGCAGTGGCTCAGCGGTTACGGCGCTTGCCTTGCATGCGCAAGTACGCGGGTTCAAACCTCAGCACCACGTACACAATGAAGTGTGTGAGCAATGAAAGTCCATGAGAAACTAAATAAAATTGATTCTGTCTTTCTCTCTCTCTCTCACTGTCCCTCCCTCTTTAAAAAAAAATTTTTTTTGTGTGTGATCAGAAAGAAAAAGTATGTATCTTCTTTTAAAAGAAGAGTAGGATGAAGCAGACAGACAGTAAGGTTTTAAGAGGCTTAATGTTAACATAGACATCATCTTACAAAACAAGAACTGAGCACACTATGTCTCTTATCTATTTGTTTTTCAGACTAAGAGTAGTGCTTTTAGGGTAAACTTACTGAACTGTCAAAAGAGGAAACCCTCATAGTCTCGGTGTACCTGTCTTGAGCAAGGAATTTGAAATAAAGTCTTGTTTGATGTGATAGTTTAGTGGACAAGATAAAGAAATGGACATTGAATTTCACTACAGGTATAATTGGGTTATTTGATCAACTATACTTGGAATATGGATCAATGATCCTATTTTAAATAAATACATCATTTACAATGTTTTACTGTAAATTCTCCAAAAACCTAATAATGGCTTAGACAATAAAGACAATTGTTTCTCAACTAGAATTTCAGAGATAGGTGTAACAGGATAGTTCAGGAGCTTTTCTGTCTTCATCATGCTGTCTCTGCCTTCAACCTTATTACCTCATGGTCATAAGAAAGCTACCGTGGCTCCAGGTACTACAACCACATTCAAAGATAGAAGTAATGGAGTATTCAGTGTTTATAGAACATGTCTTAGGTTGATCTTGCCTTATTAAAAATTGGAACAAAATATTTCCCTTGTTCCTTCTTGTTGATATCTTATTCTGTGTCACTAGCCTCCACTCACTGCAAAGAAAGCTAGCAAAGTAGGTTTCTTTTTTTCTTTTTCTTTTTTTTTTTTTTTTTACTAAAGGGAATAAATGGATTGGGGAAATGGCTATTGAATGCGTTGATCAGTTATTCCTGCTTTACTGGGAAAGAGACAGGTATTTTATAGGGCTTTATGATGCTAGCATAAGACCATTTATCAACGACTCGAAAAAGACAGGAAGGTCGTGATTATAGTACTTTCAAATGACAGCTGGGAGGACAGTTAATATATTGAATTGCAGGATTTGGTTTCAAAGTATGTATTTTCTACAGATAAAAACTTAAGTTGAAACAAATTACCTAAGCATAGACGTCAGATAGGGATTTAGGACAAGGAAAGAGAAATACTGAATCTTCGGGGGAAACACCCTCAAACCATTAAGGTGTGGAAGGCACAGTCGTAAAACTTGAGCAATAAGCCTTTGGCCTGTGTCCTTCACCCATGCACTTGCAAACTGAGGAAGTATGCAGGCTCCGGAAAGGTGGCACGAAATCGTGCAGCTCCATCCTGGACCCACCTCCAGTCGGGCCCCTGATGCAGCCCTTCTATGAATATCGGACCCCCAGCCCAAGTCTCTGCTGCTTCTCTCTCTTGAGACAGCTGGCTTTCTCCCTTGCATGTGTATCTACCTTTCCCAAATAAACCTCTGCCTATGCATCTGTCTGGCCCGCAGCGAAAGTCTTTTCTGTCACTCATGCCAAGGACCCTGCTGGTCCTGAGTTGAGGTCCCTCTCTCCTCAGGGAACTCCTTGGACCTTAATCCGGAGACACCTCTTCACTGGTGACAGAAAGATACCTCACTTGACAACGGTTAATGTGGAAAAAACATTGGTGTATAAGTTGGTCACTAATTGCAACATGAGCAACCGAGAGAACATTCTGCCACGTTCACAAAGATAAAAATATGCAAAACAAAAGCACATCAGCTGTAAGTTGGCTAGAGATGACTTTCTCTTTTTTTGGGTGACTTTATCTTGATTTTTTACCCATTTATTCATTCATTAAAGACAGCCTTTTTGAATCTCTTATGTGCAGGTCATAGGCTAGGCCCTCAGGGGAAACAGAAATGCAAAAGATAGAAAGCAATATATAGCACAACCATTTATTTAGAAGTATGATAAAGTCAAAAGTCAGGGACAGGGGCTGGAGCGGTGGCTCGTCAGTTACTGTGCTTGACCGCCGTGTGTGAGTACGTGAGTTGAAACCCCAGCACCATGTACACAACGAAGTGTTGGAGCAGTGAAAGCCACATGAAAAACTAAATAAAATTGATTTTCTCTCTCTCTTTTTAAAGTCAGGAACACTATGAATCAGATAAGGAGGGGTCTGAGCTGGGCTCCAGGATGCAGAAAGATTTCTCAGTCTTTCTGCTGAGATCGGAGGCTGAGAAGAAATTGGCCATGCAGATGGACGGCAAGGAAGCTCGAAGGGGCAGAGGTGACCCCACACTGTTGAAAGGCGTGGACGGGGAGAAAAACAGAATTTGAGGAAGTGAAAGACCTGTGCGGTTTTCAGAGTGGAACCGGGTGAGGGCGTGGGAGGCAGGAAGGTGTCTAGAGATGAGGCTGCAGAATTCTGCAAAGTCTTTTATAGCTTTGTGGACCGTGCTCAAGATGTGAACTTTACCAGTAAAGCTTTGCTATGCCCTGAGCAGTTCTCTGCAGGACAAAGACACCATCAGCTTTGCCCTGTAGGAAGACTGGTATGTAGGGAACGGACTGGAGGAAGGCAGAGTGGAAGAGGAGACAGTGGCTTAGGTTAATGTTGTAGGGCCTTAGAGATGCAGGCAGGCTGGACTTTGGAAGTAGAGAGAGAGGGGCACGTGTGTAGGGTTTGGAGATGGATTAGATGTGGGGTTGTAACAGTGGTTCACTTTATGCTTTGAAAATAGCCCTCCTGGCTCTGTCCCTGAGACTCATGGCTAAAATGACATTCCTTTCTCATTCCTCCCCACAAATCTCTCCCTGCTCCCTAATCTCCTGAAACAGGATTACCTTTCTTACCCATCCTAGGAAGAGTGATCTGTTTGTCTTTGAGCACACACCCACCACAGGAAAGAAGAAATTCAGACTTTGGGTATGGCACCAGAAGATCTCAGAAAGGACCATCTACCAAACTAACAAGTGGATCACAACTCTGACAGAACCGGTGGAATGCAGCGTGGGACGCACCTCTTTAAAATTCCCTGTACCCCTGATTGGCAGAATCACAGCCTCTGGGAAAGGTGTCTCCTGGTTTCTCCTTTGCTGGTAAAGCAATAAAACTTTCTTTTTTTCTCAAAACCGTGTCTTTCTTATTGGACTGGCCTCAGGAACAAGGGCCCAGCTTTTGTTAACAGGGAGAGGTTTGAAGACCAAACCCTGCTTCTCTGACTTGGGCAGGAGAGTGGACGCAGTTGCCTAGCTGAGAAAGTAAGGGAGGCAGCAGGAAGGATGGGCTTGGAGGAGGGGTGGAGGCCAAGGGGCTGGTCAGCAGGCAGCAGGGCTCCTGGGCCTGGAGCTTTGAAGCAGGTGCTGGGTGGAGATCAAAGGCAGGGTCACCTGCTCGGGCACAGTGGGTTCTGGGGCTCAGAAAGGGAGGAAGCAGTGTGGGTGGAGAGCACCTTGAGACAACAATAGCAGGTCTCTGGTGACTTATAAGAGGAGGCAGACCTGTTGGAGGAGAGGGAGGCTCGGCAGAGGAAAACCAGGTTAGCGGGGAAGAAGTCAGAGGAAGGACGTGCAGGGCGGCAGGGGCAGCTCCACCGCAGGCGTAATTTGCAGGAGTGGCAGGGGTGGAAGACTTCTTTATGGGCTCCTCAGCTGCAGTTGAAATACCTGCCCCAAGTTGAGCCTATTTAATGAGCCAGGTTGAAAATCCCCTCTTCTCAATATTTAAATTGTGTGAATTTAACCTTTGATCCGTCTCACTTTGAAAGCCATTCATCCTAAATGACTTTCCCGTGATATTTTTCACCCCTGAGTGAGCCAGGGGCCCAGAATAGAAAACAAGTTTCTGACGACTTCTCAGTTCCAGAGGTTTGCATATGAAAAGCGCTGTATGGGTTTGCAGAGGGTCTGCCTTTCACTTCCTGCACCCGAAGAGCACAGCCAGGCAGCTCCCCAGCGATGACCTTGCTTTGGCCGGCCACTGTGCATTTCAAAGCAGATTAGGAGGCGCTTTGAACAAGCGCTCACTGCGCGTCAGGTGTCCTTCCCAAGCCACCGAGAAGAGTTCCATAAATTGTTAATGCAGATCTGAAACAGAGCTTTCAATAATTCCTGCCCTGATGGCTCTCCTCTGGCCGAAAATCACATACAAAGATGCCCCAGAATCGACCACCGACAACTTGGAGGGATGAGAAATTCAAGAGTGAAATACAAGTTTATCTGGTTATTTTTTCAGGTTGCTAATTTTTCATTCTGAATGGGTACATATTTATTTTACCTAAAATATTTCTCCCTTTCTGGCATATGGATGATTTCTTATGAAGGATTTGGAGTGGCATCAATAATGTATACATTAATACATATTTATTATATGTGTCTATATAATATATAGTGGGAGGGCTAAGCTGGGTATGGAACCCAAAGCCTTGCACATAGTAGGCAAGTACTCTACCACCGAGTTGTGTTTTTTTTTTTTTAAGAAAGGGAGAGAGAGAAAGAGAGAATCAACTTTATTTATTTATTCATCTGACCTTTGTTTCTCCAACACCTAGTTGTATTTGTGGTGCTGGGGTTTGAACCCATGTCCTTGAGGCATGCCAGACGAGCATTCCAACCACTGAACCACAGCTCCAGCCCTGCCACTGAGCTTTATCCTGAGCTTGCATTCATATTTTTAATTGCTGTGGACAAACAGCTTTAGTTGGATAATGTAGAACTTTGCATTCTAACACACACACACACACACACACACACACACACACACACACCCTACAGTTGCTTGCTTCTTATCACAGACTCCTGTGAATTCTGCAGTACCCACTCCCTTCCAAACCCTCCCATCACCTTCTCCAGCTGTTGCTCACCTCTGCAGCCCCTTGTTTCCCCTCTTGCTCAGTGGATTCTCTCCAGGCCCGGTGACACCTGGCAGTGAAAGAAGAAATAATCAACTGCAGCTGAGAAATAGTCCCCAGTGAAATTTGCCACAGTAAAAATTCAGTCTTGAGTTGGGGCAGAAGTGAATGGAATGTCTATAGGAAAGCGGTTTCCTTTTCCAGTCTGAAAAAACAAATGTGTAGTGAGCATCCAGAAAAGGATTAGGGAAAAATTGGGTATTAAGCCTTTCTTAAGATTATTAATGCTGGGATCACAAAGATAGAGTTTAAAAGGACCTTCTGGGGCCATTCAGTTCAATCCCCTGCCTGCAGGCAGGATGGGACGGGATTGTTAGAGACAGGCGGCTGTCCACAGCTGATTTGAAATGGCCTCGAGGTAAAAAGGCTCTGGCTTCCCTTGGTTAACAGTCCCAGCCCACAACAGTGATAGAGAGGAAGATGTTCCCTTCTGAGGTGTCTGAGGGCTTTGCTGAGGGTTAACTGTGGAATGCTGGGTAAGACTGGACTGTCCCGTGTCTATTTTTATCTAAGTTTATTCCTCGTTCCTCCTCTTCTCACTTTGGCTGTCCTTGTACAACCCTGACAGTCCAAAGGCTCTTTCTTCCTTACTCCTAACTCGTCATGCTGTATTTTAAACCACCTGCACATTACTTTCGGCTGAGGAGGGAAGATGCTTGCTCATTTTCTTCAGTTCTATATTATGTTTCATAGACAAATAAATTGTTATTGTATTCACTTTTGATCTGTCTAAATTTTGCCCAAAATGACTTAGGCTATTTAAAAAAATTTTTTTAGAGAGAGGGACAGTGAGAGAGAAAGAGAGAATCAACTTTATTTTGTTTTTCATGTAGCTTTCATTGCTCTGACACTTCGTTGTGTACATGGTGCTGGAGTTCAAGCCCGTATCCTTGTGTATGCCAGGCAAGCTCTGTAACGGCTGAGCCACTGCTCCAGCCCTAGGTTATCTTTTTAAGCACTTTGCTACATGCTCAATATAATTGGCAATATTAATAGAAATTAAAAAATTAAGACAAAATTGCTCATGATCCTGACAAATCAGTGACTCAGATGTTTCCTTCTTGGGGGCTTCCTTCCATAGTTGTTCATGTATATGTGTAGTCTGTTAGGTAGTAGCTCGAAATGAGCAGTGCAGTGCTTGACAAGGCCACAGGTTGACTCTTGAAGTTTGCTTTAAGCTACTGCCTAGGCAGATAGGCTGTGGAAAAACACTAGTACACAAATGTTGAGGATGAACAGAGGCAAAAGAGACAACTAGGAGGGGAGAATGCCTCAAGAACAAAGGATCTACGGACTATCTGGGCACAGGACCCATAAGAGTTGAGATAGAAGCTACTGGCACCAGGTGTCTCCTACTAGCTCAGAAGGGGTATTCTTTAATAATGCCACTATTGACCCCAATGCCCACATTAACATGGGATTTGTAAATGAAGCCCCTCTAAATAGGATGGCTACTATGACAGTTCTGGAGAGGACCAACTAGGGTCAAAAACTCCACCGCCCCACGTGAAGGAGGAGTTCAACACCTGATTGGTGAACGCTGCTGAAGGAGGACCCCAATTTTCCAATCAACCTTCAAATAGTAATAAATTTGGAGACAGCATTATTTCCTTTGTCATCCTCTGCTCAGATACAGCCCGCTCTCCTGAGAGTGCTCTCTGCTTGAATCTTCCTCTGCTTCTTTACTTTACTTTCACCTCTCTTTCACTTATAATAAAATACTCTTGCATGACTTTTGGTGTCTGACTTTAAATTTTCTTTTGTCGGAACACGAGAACCAAGGTTTGGAGTTTCAGCTACCTGCTTTCCTGTGATATAGTATTTTTTAAACATGCTTTTTATCAGACATTAACTGATCTAATGTTCTAATTTTTAAATTAACCTTTATATGTTAAGCTTGTTACCTTTTCCTCAGAAGTATTTTATAAATCAGTACATACAATTTCATTATTGGTTTTCCCGTAACTATCATAACCATTCTGTTGGGCATTTAACTAGTTTCCAATAAAAATAACAACAATAAAATAAAGAAACGGTGCTGCTGAACAGAAAGGTTTAATTAAGCACAGAGAGGTCTCTGGAGTCTCACTGATGCTCAAATCCCAGCTTCTGCTGAAGGGAGCTGATCCCACCTCCACACGCCGGGCTGAGTCTAAGCAGCTGCCCTCCAGGCCTAGAGGCTGCTCACAGTGGACCAGATTGATAGAGATTAGGATAGATGTTAAAATGATTAGGTAGTCAGGACAATGGGCTCCATTCAACCACACCTAGAAGCTAGCCCAAGAGCCAGATTAGCAGGCACACTCAGGGCCTTCAAATGCAAAGGACCATGAGGCTCACCTGTGGAGCAAATCCTTTGTCCCAGAGGCAAAACTGAGAAGTGGCAGTGAGCACAGATGGCAACTAGAAAAGATTTGCTACCTGTTTTGCATAGATTTTAACCAATGGTTTTGGGGCTTAGTTTCAAAGCCTGTTTTACATAGAGTTTAAGCAATGATCTTGGTGCTTTTCTCAACGCCTGCTGTATGTAAATCTTAATCAATGCTTATACTCAAAACCAACATAAACCCTGGCCTAGCACACAGAAGAGGGTATCCTGCTTCCAGGTGCCCCTCCGGCTTGCAGGGACTGTACTCTCCTTCCTTAAATAAATAAATCCTACTCCTTTTACTCTTCTCTTCCATGGTTGTAAAAAAAATCAGAAAAACAAGTGTAAATTCAGGTGCGGGCGTTCAAAAAAAAGGGGGGGTGTCAGACCTAAGAGCGGCTGAGTAAAATCTTTCATTGGGATTGGTGACACTCGGGCTAGATTTACTTGCACCACCATAGTGAGGGGCGCAGGGGAAGGGACACCTGGCCTGGCTGGGCAGCTACTTTGTAGTCTGGGGTGGGCAGAGGAAGTTGGTGGGCCTTATCCTTCGGGGGTTGACTGGTGACTCCATTGATCATCTGGTGATTCCGAGACACCATTGGGGCTTGTCTGCCAGCGTCTGATTGGTTGTTTCTTTGTGTGTGCCAGGGCTACCTGATGCCCTGCCCCACCCTACCACCGATATCGACCTAACACATTGCTTATAGAATGGTAGTAGATTTCTCATCAGAAATAATGTCGGTCATGTATGATACATATGTGCACACACATTCTTTAAAATATTATTGACTATTTAAAATAAAGTGATCCTCCTGAGCTGCTGGGATTATAGGTGTGGTCAGCCAGGCACTAAACAATTTAGCAAGACCTGTCTCCAAAAAAAAAAAAAAAAGAAAAGAAAACATAAGTGCTGGGCGATGTGGCTCAGTGATTAAGCATCCCTGGTTTCAATCCCTGGTGCCAAAAAAGAAAAAAATATAGTGTGGGACTGTAACATATGTAGAAGTAATTTGTAAGAGTAGAAGAGGGGCCACATTCAATTAGACTGTTAAGCTATTCATATGGTAGTTTAATATCATGCTATGGTGATAGGTAATGATTCATATTTTAATCTGTCACTCAACCACTATGAAATATATAAAAGATAAAAAAAACTGAAAGAAAAAGTCCAAAACAAAACACAATAAAACCTGCTTAATCCAAAAGAAGGTTGGAAAGTAGGAAAAGGGGAAAAATTCTACCATATCAATAAAGACATTGAATAGGTGGACTGAACATTGCCATCTAGAAGGCAAAGCATCTCAAGTCAGAAGACGCAAGATCCAAAATTTGCTGTTTGTGCAAACAGGTTGACAGGTGGGTGGGCAAGGTGCCAGGTAAGCATTAAGTGTAAAAAAGTGGATCTGATTTTATTAATATAGAAAAGTAGACTTCAAGAGAGAGTACTGCCAGAGACAGAGTTATTTCACGGTGATGCGAGAGGGTCGGCTCATTAGGAAGATATAATGATCCTCAGCGTGTACCCATCTGATGACAGCGAAGCAAAACAGACAGAACCAAAGGGAGAAAGAGACAATTCTGCCATGGTGAAGTTTATTGAAAATTCTCTTTGTGCTTCTGATTCAATCATACCCATATGGAAACTCTCATATTAACCACAATAAATAGGGGTCAGAGGTGCTGTGTGGAGGGAGGTCTTTTGGACCTTTGCAGGGGGATCACACCTGTAGGCTGTAGGTGAGCACAAGAACCCTTCACTGCAGAGATTCTTGTCTGCCAGGGAGCTGGGAAGGGCTCACAGGTGTGGAAAGGAGAGGCTTGTACCTTTGACCATGAAGATCCTCCCAAGTACCCTGGTGGCAATATATTGGTGCTCCATGATATAAAAACGTGTGGAAAAGCTCTGTTTTGTCATTTTTCTTCCTGCCCTGTTTCCTTCCTACTGCTGGTCTGTTCTTGTAGCTGGGTTCTGGCTTGTATTCTCAACAGAGCACTCTGTGAGGTGCCCTAAATTCAGTGCAGGCCGGTAGGGCCCTGACAACTTGGGACCATGGAAGGCCTGTTGATGGCTGCAAAGTTTTACCAGAGGTCATCCTGGTAAAAGTCATGCAGGGCTGAAGGTGCAAATCTAGGTCCGTGACCCAGGAGATGGAGGTATGTCGGTGCTTTCATGGAGACGAAAATCAACTGCTAAAATCAGGGAGCCAGGCATGGTGACACACATTCCTAACTCCAACAGTGTAGGAGGCTAAGACAGGGGGATTGCAAGTTCAAAGCCAGCCTCAGCAACTTAGCAAGTCCCTAAGCAACTTAATCAGACCCTGTCTCAAAATAAAAAATAAAAAAAGCTGGGGATGTAGAATCTGTTCTTCATAAAATAAAAATGGACTGCAGATGTGGCTCAGCGGTTCAGCACCTGGTATAAATAACTAACTAAATAAATAAAAATAAAATAAAGTCAGGGAAAAATAGCTTAGTGTAACATTTTATGGTTTGGATAAATAAAAAGTAAAAATTCTGAGCTCAGGGATATTGAGAAAGATTATGAAATAGTCCTTCCTGATCGAGGCTGGCCTTGAGAACAAGTTACCAGAAATGCTGAGCCTAGAGGCAAATAATAAAAAACTGAAAAGGTCCTTCTTGAGGTTACAGCAAACTCGTCAGTATAGAATTAAGGAAAGAAAAATAGACATGTCCAGAATGAGAGTTGATAGGGCTCATGTCACAAGGATACGTTGTCACCAGAAGATGAATCAGAAACCATTCAGGCCCAAGTGTCTGAAACCCAAGCATCCCTAAAGTTATAATAGAAAAGTGAAGAATTCCTACTATTTTTAAAGACAGGGATGTATGAATGTATTAGCTTCGCAGCACTATAAAGAGACACCTGACACAGGCTACCTCTTTTGCCTCATGGTTCCTTACAAGATTGGGTGGCATGTACTGGTTTGGGCCTCTGGTGAAGGTGCTGCCAGGAAGCAGAGAAAGCAGAGCAGTTTTTTTTTTATTTTTATTTTTATTTTTTTAAGAGAGAGGGACAGAGAGACAGAGAAAGAAAGAAACAACTTTATTTAGTTTTTCACATGGCCTTAGTTGCTCCAACACTCAGTTGTGTACGTGGTGCTGGGGTTTGAACCCAGGTCCTCAGGCTTGCCAGGCAAACGCTGAGCCACCTCTCCAGACCAAAGCAGAGCACTTTTGGGGCACATTTGCAGTGGCCTAAGGACCTCCCACTAGGCCCCACTCCTGAAATTTTCACAATTCCCAGTGCTGTCACCTTGAGGACTACAGCTTTAACACATGAGTCCTTGGGGGGCATTCAGTATCCAAACTATAATGATGAGTATGCCCATCTTCAGGAAAGCAGGAGACAACTATGGCAAGAGGCCGGACGGGTAAGAAAACAAATGAACGGAAAAAATAAAAGGTTGAAGATGATGAGGAAAAGGGAGCAAAAGGATCCCTTTACAGTCTTAAACATTATTAAGGATCCCAAAAGACTCATTTATGTGGGTTATGTCCACTGATATTTATTACATTAGAAATTAAATGGAAAAATTTTAAGAAAAAATTATTCATTATTGTATTATAATAATTATACAAATGTGTATTTATTTATCATTATAAATTCCTTGTATTTTAGAATAAATAACAAATTTTAATGAAAAAAATCACTAAAATTTTCCCAAACATTATTACCAAGAAGACGTGGTCTTCTATAGAACTGCAAATTTTTTAGAAGTCTGGCTTAACAGAAGATCTCGAGATTCTTATATCTGAATCTACATTTTGGTTCAGCTATATGAAGAAAATACTGCCAGCCACAAGTATGTAGTTGGAAAAGGCAGGAGAATATTATTATGCATTTTAGACAATTATATTTATTATTACTAAAAACTGACAATTGTTTGTTAAAGAATAGTTGCACTGTGGAATCTGACAGCAAATAAATGACATTTTCATACCTTATATTGAAATTCACTCACCTATCATGCACTTTGAATGAATCATTTTTTAATATGAATTTTTAATAATGTGCATTGGCCACTTGAAAAATATTGGATCTTTGAGTAGTTCAAATCTTCCAAATGCTGACACATTTAATTTAAAAAAATCAAAATATTATATTTGTTAATAACACCCATGACTTAAACAGACAGTCTTTAAATGTTGGGAAGCTGTCAAGCTCATGGAGATAGACCCAACTTTTTCCAAAAATCCTAATATTCACTTAAAAATTTCCTTTAAGTGACAGACTTTGTTTTTTTGAAAATATCTGCCAATATCCAAATCTGTAATTTGTCAATTTTTTTAAGTGAAAATAGTTTTCTTTGCAAAAAGTTGTTACTTTAGCTTATAACTCAATCACTCAGGTCTTTTCCCTCTAGACAATCATTTTTCCTCAGTATGAAGCAGAAGTATTTTCTGTGGACTTTTTAATTTGCTGTTCAAGATACTTGAAATTCTTGTATCAAGGGGTCAAACTGGAATAAAATTAGTTGTCTTCTTTTTGCTCCATCAATGACATTCTTAAGTGAAAATGGCTTTAGAAAAATAGCTGAGATTGCAAGGTGAAGAGGAATATGAATACTACTACTGTTTGAAGATTCTGTTTTCTTTCATACTTAGTTGTCACAAGTATTACCCATCACGATTTTTGTTTCATCTCATGCAACTGTCAACAGTGAAAAAAATAGAAAATGTTATGTTAATATTATTATGAAAGTAGTTTCATGAGCATCACAGTCTCCTTAGAGAGTCTTAGTACACTCTTTTGGGGGAGAATCCATGAACCAGGCTTTGAGAACTACTGCTCTAAAGTACGGGCAGAGCAAGTGCTACATGAGCTGGTACTTTGGATCAAGACTATGCTTAAATCCAACTGATTTGCTGTGAAAGATTTGGAAAGAAGAAGGTCAACAGGAAATGGAGATTATGAGAAACTCAGGGGTTGGGCAATATGTAGATGATCAGCCCATACGAACTCTGAGGAAACCAACTGATGCCATGAAACATAATGTTTCCTTATAAATTCATGAAGTAGAAAATTATTAAATGCAATGTGTATTCAATAAGCTAGAGAAGACACGGTGGTTGGGTGTGAGGTGTCCCCTCCAAACACTTGCGTTAGATAATGTGTGTGGAATGATTAGATCATGAAACTAAAAATCAGTGTCTTAATCCATTTGATGAAATGATTTGAATGGATTATTGAGTGGTAATTGTAGGCAAGTGGAGGAAATAAGTCACGGGTGGGGGGTGCCTTTGGGATTATATATCTCGTCCCTGGCTCCTGGCTCTTTGTGTTTCTTAGCTTCTATGGGCTGAGCAGCTTTCTTCCAATACCCTTCTGCCATGAAGTTCTACCTCACATTGGGTCCAGTACAATGGAGTTGGAGACTATGGACTGAACCTCTGAAAACATGAGCCCAAATCAAACTTTCCTCCTCTGAATTGTTCCTATAAGGTACTGTAGTCACAGTGATGAAAAGCTGACCAACACAGAAGACAAAACAATCACTAACAAATTATATCACAACTCTCAAAACAACAAAATGAATGCATTTTTTGGAATCAGAAAATGTAAATATTAAAATAATATTCAAAAGTTTTAGCATAAATTTAAAGATGGAGCTGTGTAAAGATCACTTTCTATTGCTGTAACAAGATAACTAAGGCTAGGTAATTGGTAAAGAAAACAGATTTATTTACCTCACCGTTCTGGAGGTTTAAGAGCATGGTGCAATCTATTAATCTACTGCTTGGCTCTGGTGTGGCCCTTCTGTCTATGCCACAACATGGTGGATGACATCATCATGTGAGTGTGTGCAGAAGAAAGGGATCACATGGCAAGACGGGAACTTGGATTCAGAAACTAGGCTTGCTCTTTCTTTCTTTCTTTCTTTCTTTCTTTCTTTCTTTCTTTCTTTTTTTTGAAAGAAAGAAGGACAGTGTGAGAGAGAGAGACACAGAGAGAATCAATTTTTATGGCGTTTTTCACATGATTTTCGTTGCTCTGACACTTAGTTGTGTACGTGGGTGCTGGGGTTTAAACCCATGTACTTGTGCATGCTGGCCAAGCACTGTAACTGCTGAGCCACCACTCCAGCCCCCTAGGCTTGCTTTTTTTTTTTTTTTATCAGATAGATATAGAGATACAACTGAGGGGGAAACATTATCAAACATTCAAGAACCAATGTATATATACTTAGTTATCCAGGGCTAATGCCATATCATGGATGCCCAGCTTGGGTTCCCCCGTTGGTATTTCCCCCAGAAGAACTCCTGAATTAAATGGATATCTTGTGGAGGGCAGAGATCTCCTTCTGAGATGATTCACCCATATTCCCACCCTCAGTCTCCTAGGAGTTCTTCCTACACCCTCTCTCCCATCCCCCTCCCTATGCCTCCAAGTATCCTAGGGAGTCATTTCCTTGTTGCGTTGAGAATCATACAATTTGAAGTTATTATCAGCTTAGCCTACTAACATACTGCTTCCCCATGTATTGTAGCTTCCACAGATGAGAGAAACCATTTGGCCCTTGAGTCTCTGAGATTGGGATACTTCACTTAGCATAATTCTTTCCATCTCCATCCATTTGATAACAAGAGCCATAATATAGTCTTCTCTAATGGCCGAGTAGGATTCCATTATACATATATGTACCAAATTTTTTGTATCCACTCATCGAGTGAGGGGCATCTGGGTTGGTTCCATAATCTAGCCATAGTAAATTGAGCTGCTATAAACATTGAGGAAGCCACATCACTATAATACGCTGATTCTAACTCTTTTGGGAAAATACCCAGGAGTGGGATAGCTGGGTCGTAAGGTGGTTCCATCCTTAATTTTTTGAGGATTCTCCACACTGCTTTCCAGAGTGGCTGAACCAGTTTGCAGTCCCACCAGCAGTGTAACAGTGTTCCTCTTTTCCCACAGCCCCTCCAGCATCTGTTGTTAGAATTTTTCATTTTTGCCACTGTAACAGGAGTGAGGTGGTATCTCATTGAAGTTTTGACTTGCACTTCCCTTATAGCTAATGATGTAGAGTAATTTCTCATATATTTATGGGCTTTCTGGACTTCCCCTGGTGAGAAGTTTCTTTTAAGATCCATAGCCCATTTATTGATTGGACTATTTGTGGTTTTGGTGTTTAGTTTCTTTAGTTCTTTATATATTCTGGATATTAGCCCTCTGTCCAAGGTGTAGCAGGCAAAGATTTTCTCCCATTCTGTAGATTCTCTCTTGATGTTCTTGATTAGATCTTTATCTGTGGAAAAACTTTTTAGTTTAATTGCATCCCATTCATTTATTCTTGACTTTACTGCTTGAGCCATGGGACTTTTGTTAAGGAAGTAGCTGCTGACTCCTACATCCTGTAGTGTTGACCCTACTTCTTTTTCTAGTAAGTTTAAAGTTGTTGGCTTAATATCCAGGTCTTTGACCCATTTTGATTTAATTTTTGTGCAGGGTGACAGATAAGGATCCAGCTTCAGTTGTCTACAAATGGCAGTCCAGTTTGTCCAACACCATTTGTTGAACAGACTATCTTTCTTCCACACTATGCTTTTGCCTCCTTTATCAAATATCAAATAGTTAAATATATGGAGGTTTGTCTCAGGATCTTCTATTCTGTTCCACTGATGTTCAGTTCTGTTTTGATACCAATACCATGCTTTTTTTGCTACTATGGCTCTGTAGTGTAATTTCAGGTCAGGGATTGAGATACCCACTACTTTTTCCTTCCTGTAGAGCAATGTTTTGGCTAGTTTGGGTCTCCTGTTATTCCATATGAACTTGAGAGTTGCTTTTTCTATATCTATGAAGAATGCCATAGGTATCTTGATGGGGATTGCATTAAATCTGTATAGGGCTTTGGGTAGAATGGCCATTTTTATTATATTGATTCTACCTATCCATGAGCATGGAATGTTTTTCCATCTACTCAGATCTTCTGTAATTTCTTTTTTTAGTGTTTGATAAGTTTCTTTGTAGAGGTTTTTAATATCCTTTGTGAGGTTAATGCCCAAGTATTTCATTTTTTTTGGAGGAGATGGTGAATGGGAGAGATTTCCTGATTTCTTCTTCTGTGGTTTTGTTGCTGGAGTAAAGGAATGCTAGTGACTTACTGGAGTTGATCTTGTAGCCAGCTACTTTGCTAAAATCGCCTCTAAGCTCTAGAAGTTTTTTGGCTGATGTTATTGGGTCTTCTACGTATAGAATCGTGTCATCAGTGAATAGAGATAACTTAACTTCCTCTTTTCCTATACGAATGCCTTGATTTCCTTGCTTGCCTGATAGCTCTGGCAAGGGTTTCAAGGACTATATTGAACAAGAGTGGGGCTAGCGGACAGCCTTAGGCTTGCTTTTTAAAATTTGCTCTTGAGGGAATTAACAAAGGCCTTGCAAGAAAAACAATCACTTGTGAGGTCAGGGCTCACACTGATCTAGCCACTTTCCGCTAGCACCACCACTTAAAAATTCTCCTACCTTAATGCCACCCACTGGGAACCAAGTTTCCAGCACAGGAGCTTTTGGGGGACACATTCAAAGTGTATTAAACCATACAAAGTGTATTAAACAAAGATAAGAAACCTCCCAAATTATTCTACAAAAGAGGAGAATAATTTGAGATTGAAGGGGAAGTTCTACAGCAGATAAGATCATGAGTTAAGCTTTGAAGAGCTAGATTCCAAATATAAGTAAATAAAAATTAAAATAAAAAACAATTCAAAGCTTCAAGAGAAGAAATGGAAGGACTTGTTTGTCCTTTGGAAAGTCAGATTATTGTCCTTGATAATAGGTCTTAAATTGAAGATGACAGTTTAGGCTGATCAAGGAAATATCCACAATATCCTTGAAGAACAGGTGCAGAGAGGATGAAAAGCAAAGAGGTTATTAAATTTAAGATTTTGGAAAAGGATCCTCACGGACTCAGAGGATCATCAGATCATCAAGATAGATGTCTAGATGTGATGCTTTGGATATTCGGGCTTTAGTGTTGCCCTGTATCACCAGCTGTCACCAGATACTGTTCCCGTAGGATCTGGATCCCAGGATGATGTAGCATCCTCCAGATCAACTTTACTGAGGTCCAGCTCTACTTCCTGTGTACAAGATAAAGAGTTTTCTCTTCTGCTTCTGTCACTGGTCATTTTTCTGCATCAGTTATTCACAGGTTTTAATTGGCCTGCTTTTGACGGAACAATTGGTTTGTATCCTTGAATCAGGTGAGACACATCCTGAAAATTCTTTGGATAACTTAGGTACTCCTGACACCTTTAGTATCTGGAAATAAAGTCCAGATGCAGGCTTCAGTCTTCACTCATATATCTATTTGAAGTTTCTTTTGCTGGGAATGGCTCCATGGGGGTATTTTATGAAATGAGGATCTCTTTTCTCTTCTCCCTTTCCATGAAGTCTATATGAAGTTTCAATAATACTTCCTGTCTTAAAAAAATGGGGGAGAGAGGGAGGGAGGGAGAGAGAGAGAGAGAGAGAGAGAGAGAAAATCAATTTTATTTAGCTTTTCACATGGCTTTCGTTGCTCCAACACTTTGTTGTGTACGTGGTGCTGGGATTTGAATCTGTGTCAAGCACTGTAACTGCTGAGCCACTGCTCCAGCCCCTTGATAATACTTTCTATAGGGGATTTTCTATGTCTTTTTTTTATCCTGCATTGTCTCTGAAAAACATCTGTCCATCAAGTCAGTCTCCTTGTGACTCTTGCCCAAGAGCTGGATTTCACCCCTACTACTAAAGAATGATCTCTCTAGAGCAGAGCCAACCTTCCACAAAGCCTTCTTCTGAGGTTCTGAACCCAGAGCAATAATGCCATAGTTATTACTTTCCAGTCATTTTGAATTCTTTTTAGTTTAACAGCTGTTGTTGAAGGAATTGTATATTTACTCAAATTGCAACTTTATAAAATTACAAGTCTTAGGGTAGTATTTGTAAGTGAAGTTGATCTATAAATTAGAATCTTATGAATGAGTTATTTTCATTTTACTGTACTCTCTAGGTAGTAGAAGATTTGTATTTTGATTTGATTTAACCAGTCCACCATACTGTAAGCTCTAATAGGCATTTTGCATGAGCAACTTTGTACATTTGGAATTTTAAAGGTTGTTTTTCTCCATTGAGAACTATGCTTTCTATTGTACCATTGAGAAGATTGTGAAAGTTGTTTGACTTCACTGAAATAAATTTGCATTGGTGTTACAGAATGTCTTTCTAATTCAGAGATGTAGCTGCATGAAAGTATTTTTTTAAAGGAAAGATGGACAGTGAGAGCGAGGTAGAGAAAGAGAGAATCAATTTTATTCAGTTTTTCATGTAGCTTTTATTGCTCCAACACTTAGTTGTATACATGGTGCTTGGGTTCGAACCTGGGTCCTTGTGCAAGCCAGGCAAACACCGTAACCACAGAGCCACGGCTCCAGCCCTTATATCTAAAAAGAGGTCCTGATATACTCCTCTTTTTCTCCTCCTCCTTCTTTTTTTTTTTAGACAGAAATTTTGATTTATTTTTTTCATCTTGTTTTTGTTTTTTCAACACTCAGTTGTATATATGGTACTGGGGTTCCAACCTGAGTCCCACACAATCAACTTCAAATGGCAATCAGCAGAAGCAAGGGACCAGGGGATGGGAGGGAGGGGAGAGTGTGTATGGGGGGATATTAGCCAAATTATATTGTTCTATTGTGTACATGTGTAACTATGTAACAACAAATCCCATCATTATGTGCAACTTTAATACATCAATTAAAAAAATAAAGAGAGGTCCTAAATTATCCATGTGGACCTTGCTAAAGGGAGATTGAAAAAATCCTGCCTCATACATTCCATCACCCACCTGCATTTTATGTATGTGGGAAAGCATGAGGAATTAGACTCTGTCACTAGTAAGAATCTCTTAGAGGAGAACTGAAGACCTGCTGGGTGCTCACTCCCCACCTTAATAAGTCCAGTGTGGGAGGCACCAATGGGACTGCTGGAGAGCACATCTGTATGGAGGACACAAGAGTTTACCTATAGAAATACTTAGAGGCAAGGACTTGATTCCCCAGAGGTCAGAGCATTGAAAGGACAGCGGCAGGAATAAGGGACACTTTCAGCCTTTCAGCTACGTGGAAGAAAGGTGGTCCTTGAACTGTACTTGGAGTTGTGTTGAATTTCAAGCGCTCTGCCTGCTGTAGTTCAGATCCTGAATGACCCCAAAGGCCTGTGTGAAGGCTTCGCTGCCAATCTGTGGCACCATTAGGAGATGGCGGAATATTTACAAGGTGGGGCCTAGTGGAGAGAAGTTTGATCCCTGGGGTGTGCCCTTGCAAGGGCTATTGGGACCTCAGCTGTTTCCTCTCTTTTCTTTCAGAAGGTTATGAAATGGACAGGCCTTCTTGCTTCCACAGGGCCAAATGACCATGTGCTAAGACCTCTGAAACTGGGGAGCCAATATAAACCTTTCCTCCTTGTAAGATGTGTGTCTCGGGTATTTTGTCGCAGCTATAAGAAGCTGACTCACACGCTGCCAAAAAGTATGCCTGAGTGATTGAAGAAAGCCAGCAGCCAGGGTCTGTCCTCGACCTGAGCAATGTAGTGGCAAGACCCCAACGGGGGAGTTCCCTATAAAAGGGGTGGAAGAAAAAAGAGATAGGATTTAGTTGTCTGCCCCATAGAGGGTTCCCACCAAAATTTACAGTAGTCAAGGGAGACGTTTCAAACCCATTACCTCTCTTTCCCCGCCCCTGACCTGAGCAAGAAAGTGCCGAAGGAAATAAAACCAAAGGAGATGCTGCTGTCCCCCTGTCTCCTCCTCTGCTACCTTTCTTCATTGCAGGCTTCTAAGCTCAGATCAGACCAAGAGTTTTAAATTAAATGAGATTAAAGTTTTGATTAGGATTTTATTAAACATTTTAATACCCCAAAATAAGACTGTTATTTATTTTTAATACTTTGAAGTGACTGAAAGAGCTACAGGATCTGCTTCAAATATCACCCAATCGAACAACAGAAATGTTAAGAAAATGAATATTTTAATATTTCATCCCCACTTGCTCTGGATTGTTAACTGTATTCATTATGATAGTAATGGCTGTCCTTGTGCAAAGTCCCTTGTCTTCTTTGGGGGTGATTTCTCTTAGGATAAATGTCCAGCTGTGGAACAACTGGTCAGAGGTCTTTAGATAAGCAATGCTAAACTGACAAGCCACAAGCTCACCATATGAACTGCCACCAGTGACATAGGAAAATTCAATTTTATTATACCACTGTCACCCTTGTGAGAAGATGTTCCAAGTCAGGGTCACAACAGTACACCATACAAAGTAGAACAGGACTCAGAACTCCTAATTTTCTCTTTGTTCTGATGACTATGTGATTATATACTTACAAAAAGAATGCAAAAATTCATATTTTTTGTTTTCCAAAAACAAAGCTATGATTATGTAATACATATTTGTATTCACTTTGTTATATTTTCCCACATCAGTGCACAAATGTCTGCCTTATTCTATGTTATGGTTTGGATATGGTTTAAGTGTGTTACCCAAAGACTCTTATGTTGGAAGCTTGGTCCCCTGAGTGGCAATGAATTTAAGGTGGTTGATCCTTCAAGAGGTGGGGAGATAATCAGACCACTGGGGCACCACTTTTGGAAGGGATTAGTGTGGTTCTTACGGATCCATACTTTCTGTGTGGGTGGGCAGTTATCAAAAGTGGAAGACTGGCCGCTGCCCATGCCCTGGCTTCCTGTCTTAGCAAGTAATTACTCTTGTTCCCACTATTGTGATGTCATCTGCTAGGAGGCCTTCACCAGTGCTGTGCGGAACCTCCGTAACTGAGCTAAATAAGCCTTGCTTCTTGTCAAAATACTTAGACTCAGTTATTTTGTTGTAGTCACAGAAAATGAATGAATACAGAAAATTGGTACCAAGAAGTGGTGTCATTGTCATAACTATTTCTGAAAATGTGGGAGTGGCTTTGGATCTGGATAATGGGCAGTTGTTGGAAGAATTTTTGGAAGAGTGGTCTAGAAAGAGCCTAGATTGTTATAAATGGAGTATTATGCGTGATTCTGGTGAGGGCTCAGATGATGTGGATACTGGAAGTTAGTCTCAGATGGAAATGGGAATCCTGCTGGAAAGCAGTAAGGACATTCCTGTTTCCCTGCTGCAGAGAGCCTGGCTGCATCCGTACTCTAGAGCTTTCTGGAAGGCCACATTTAAAGCAATTACCTAAGATATTTGGTGGTGGACATTTCTAAGCAGCAAAACATTGTTATTAGCTACTTTTAGTGAAACTTATAGAGACTTGGGTTGGGGCAATATGAGACAGGTCAGAAAGGTTTGGGGAATTCACAGCTTCACCAAGAGGATAAAGTGTGGAATGGAGCAGCCCCTAGCTAAGTAACCACTTCTTAAAAAGATTAATACAGTAAAAATGACTTGGTCGGGGTTGGGGATTTAGCTCAGTGGCAGAGCACTTGCCTAGCATGCGCAAGGCCCCAAGTTCAGTGCTCAGCCCTGAAACAAACAAACAAACAAACAAAAAACAAAGCAAGTTAAAAAAAAAGAACCTGGTTGCTAATTGCTAGTTGTGAGGACAAGGAAAAACAGGCTGTTCCTATCATGAGCCTAGAGGCCCCTTCAAGGAACAGGATCTGGTCACTCTCCAGCGGTTTGGTGTCCAGTGTCACCTTGGAGTCCTGCTCACTGCCTCTTGGTGAAACATTCTGTGGGAAGCTCTGCTGTCTGTGGTCAACAGTCATTCATGTGACACACAAAATGCAGGAGTTGTGGCATAGGAGTGGCATAGGTGCACAGAATGCAAGAGTTGTGGCATAGGGGTGGCTTCCACTGAGATTTTTGGGTGGGATGTCAGAACTTTGCCTTAAGGGTGGAGCTGCCTCAGATAGCCCACTTACGCATGAGCTGGGAGAGTGGGCTAAAGTACCGAGCAACTTACAGCATCTGGTTGGGAGAGCTGCAGGCATGTATGCCACCGGAGATAGCAGCCCTGTGGACTGTCACCAGAAACCCCTTGGGGGAGGAGCTGCCTGAGGTCTTGGGAGATCACCCCATGCCACAGGATGCTGGACATGTAGCTTTAAGATTTAATATTTTCCCTGCTGGGTTTTGGTCTTGCTGATTATTTCTTTTTCCTTACTTCTCCTTTTTGGAATAGGAATATTTATCTTACCCATGTTTGCCACTGTATTTTTTTCTTTTTTTGTACCGGGATTGAACTCAGGGGTGCTTAACCACTGAGCCACATCCCCAGTCCTTTTAATATTTAATTTTGAGACAGGGTCTCACTAAGTAACTCAGGGCCTTGCCAAGTTGCTGAGGCTGGCTTTGAACTTGCAGTCCTCCTGTCTGAGCCTCCCAGGCTGCTGGGATTATTGGCATGCACCATCAAACTTGGCTCTTGCCATGGTATCTTGAAAGTAGATTACTTGTTTTTTTGTTATCCAGGCTCACAACAGGAGGAGGTTACAAGAAGACTTTGGTATTGAACTTGTGACTGATGCTGGAATGAATTAAGATTTTGGGACTCTTGGGAACGAAATGAATGAATTTTGCATTGTGAGAAGGTCTTGAACTTCGGGGAGCAGAGGTGGCTTGAATATGATTTGTGTGCACATCTCAAAGATTCATGTGTTGGAAGCTTGGTCCAATGTGTTAATGGTGTCAAAACTTTACACAGTGTGGCCTGGTAGAACATTATTCATTGGGGACCTGCCCTTGGATAGATTAATATAGTTCTTCTGGGACCCTCATTAATTCCTAAGAGATTAGATTGTTATAAAAAGTGCCCCTCCACAAGCTCTGGCTTCTCACCACATTGTTAGGTCACTCTTGCTCTGGCTGTAATGGCATCTTCTGCCATGACTTTCCCTGGAGCCAAGCATAAGCTAGGGCCAACAACTTCCAGAATTGAGCTAAATAAATATCTTTTCTTTATAAAATACACAGTGCAAGTATTTTGTTATAGCAGCAGAAAATGGACTAAGGTATTCTCTGAATTATTCCCATGTCTGTAAACAAAATGAGAAAGAATTTAAAAATTCAACATTGGAGAAAAAAGTTATATTAAGTTCACATATTATTTTACAGATTGATTGATTTTTACCAACACTGTGGTCTTTTTCCCTTTTTCCTTGCTCCTTATTGGTATGTCCTGTATCATATATCAGGGACTTTGTTGTGTGATTTTGCATCCACTGATTTAACTAACTATAGCTACTACATATTTAGGCAGGAATGAAGAAAACATGGCACGTGCCTTCTGGAGTTTCACACTAACACATCTCTTCTACTTTCTACTTTGCCTTCTAAAGGTAAGGTTAATACTTAAATCCAAAATGCATATCATATTCTATGTAGTTTTCTGGAAGTTGGTATCATGGTTTAGATATGAGGTGTCTCCCAAAACCTCATGTGTCAGACAATGCAAGAATGTTCAGAGGTGAAGTGCTTAGATTGTGAGAGCTGCGACCTAATCAGTCAGCTACTCCACTGATGGATTAGTTGGGGGTGATAACAGGGGTTAGGGTGTAGCTGGAGGAAGAAGGTCACTGGGAGCGTGTCTTTGGGATTTATATTTTGTCCTTGGTAAGTACAGTTCTCCCTCTGCTTCCTGTTGCCGTGTCCTGAACTGTTTTCCTCTGCCATGCCCTTCCACCATGATGTTCCATCTCAGGCCCAGAGCAGTGAAGTCAGGTGACCAAGGACTGACTCTGAATCAACGAGCCAAGATAAATTTTTCTCCTTTATGTTGTTCTTGTTGGGAGAGTCAGGATGGCCTAAGGCAGCAGACTCAAGCTGTACTCATTGGGTCTTTTGGTTTCAGCAGTTAAAAGCTTACTAAAACAATTGATCACTAATTAATAGTGATCTTTTTAGTAACTAACACAAAATGAGAAATTTAATCATGTATATATAATTTACAATTGCTAGGGCAATGCATAATTCTTCTTGGCTCTGGAAATAGGAGATAGTTTTTTCTGTGGGTCTTCATTAAGGAGCTATCTTATGACAAAGAGATCTATGTTATGTTCTTAGCGTCACCTAGTTGGTCAGCACAAAGAGAACTTCATGACATTGTTTTCTATTATGTTCTTTTATGTAGGCTAATGACCTAATTCCAAATACAATTCAGGAAAATGAATTATCTAAGGAGTAGCCATTTACAGCTTTTTCACTTAACCCATGACATAATCTAGAGGATCTAGAGTCTAGACTCCAGACCCCAGAGAATGTATGGACCACATATGTTTCACAGAATCCTCCATCAATACTGTCTTGTGCAACAGAAACCTCTATGAAAATAGTGTAGGGAGTTTGGGAGTACACTTCATAATAAGTGCAGATGTTCCATGTCACTAATTTATAGCACATATGCATGCTTTTACAGGCTTTAGAATATGTCAAATGCTATTCTAGGAAATTGGCTGTAGCCATGAAGGAGACATAGCCTTATCCCACAATGCTTATAGTCTCGAAGGGAACAAAGACTCGCATATAAACAGCTGTAAGAAAAAGGGGCCAAATGCCAAGGACCATAAAAAGAATCCAGATAAAATGTAATTAATGTATTCATTTGGCAAATATTTACTGAGTACCTAATGTTTGACAAGCACTGTTCTAAGTGTTGGCAATACAAGTTGGTTAAGTACCTCACCTACGGCATTTTATAAAATAAAAAAAGTGCCACTTACAAAAGCACCAAAAAATATTACATACTTTTTGTGAAATGTGAGAGATCTTTAACAACATCACAGAGAAATTTAAAAAGGATGAATTAGATAGAGGGATATATTATGTTCATGGATTGGAAGATGCAGTATCATTAAGATATCAATATTCACTAAGTCAGCCTGTGGGTTCAATGCAAAATCCCAATCAAGTCGATGCAAAAATTTGTGTGTAAATTCAAGGGATCTACAAAAGCCGCAATCGGCAGAACTACCCCTCAAAATGTTCACGTGTTAATTTCTGTAATATATTATGTCACACAGTCTGAAGATACGGGAACCCCCCACCCAAACCCCCACCCAAACTCAATTTATCACAATGATCAACACAAAAGACTTCTGCGACAGGAAGTGTGAGGCTCTTTCTCTGTATTCTAAGCAAGTAATCAACTCTGCATTAGACCCCAGCTGGGACCTCTGATTAAAATCAATTATGATACTCTACCTGGAGGCAGCATCAAATCTCACACATTGAGGGCTTAGCCCAGCAAGACTGCTCTCCCTTTAGAAGCCAGTTGCAAGCCCCGGGCTGTTCCACCTGTGCTTTTGACTGATGGGCTATAAATTGGGGTTCCCACACCCCCTCCTCAGGTTTGATTGATTTGCTAGAGTGGCTCACAGAACTCAGGGAAGCACTTACTTTCATTTAATGTTGTATTATGAAAGATAATTACAAAGGATTGCTATGAGTACCGTATGAGGAGATGGCCAGGGTGAGGCTGGGAGAAGTGGCTCAGGGTTCCCACACCCTCTTTACGTGCACCCCTGCCAGGAACCTCCATGTGTCTGCCTGTCTGGAAACACTTCAAGACCTGTCCTTTCTGCTTTTTATGAAGGCTCAGTATTTACTCATTCTAGATCACATCATGGGCCACTCATGATCAACTTAACCTTTGGGTCTCTCCTTTCTAGAGGTTGGAGGTGAAGCTGAGAGTCTCCACCTTCTAATTCTACCTTGGTCATTTTGGTCACCAGTCTCCATCCTAAAGCTACCCAAGGACCTCCAGCCATCAGTCAACTCACTAGCAAATAAAAAGACACTTATCACCTTGAAGAGTCCAAGGATTTTAGGAATTACAAGCCAGGAAACAGGAGGAAGGTCAAACATTTACTTTACAATTTCATACATGGTCAAAGGGCTTCAAAGGTATAATTAAGGTTGATGACTCTAAGATAGACTTGGGAGTGTTGTGATTGCTTCTCAGTTCTGAGGTCTGATGTGTAAGATCTGGACAATTATCATAGTGCAGAAATAGAAGCACAGCAAGGCAGAGGTGGCGTTTATATGAGGTTTATTTTTCAGTGAGGGAAAGGCAAGAGAGAGCGAGATGCGTCCTGGAGAAAGGGGCAGGTGGATCAGCTAGGGACCACACTGTACCAAAGCCATTCAGCTTTATGTTTCAGTGAGGAGAGCAGGTGGGAGCCTGTAGTGGCAGGAAGCTTTGGGTGGTAGGAGGCCACCCCTCTTTAGGTCTAGTGCTTAGTGTGGCTGCCGCCCATTCAGAAGAAGTCATAAGCCGGCGCTGGTTGGAAACGGAGGACATACAGCTGTGCACTGTGTCATTTTGCCCTTTCTGGCCTAGTGGCACTGACTGAAGGTCCTTCAACAGTCCGCTGACCTTTGAGCAGCTTGTGAGTGAATGCCTGTTCTGGGAAGATGCTGAGTGCCCGCTACCTATGGGAGAGGGTGCTCGGCCTCTTTCTGGGGTGTGGAAGAAGACTGGTGCCTCTGGGTCAATTACTGGTCAGGGACCCTTTTACAACTGCCCCCTTCTCGCTTTTCCCTGTTCCACTCCTGTGTCTATCTAGCTACCTACCTACACTCCCAGTAGGGTGATGATTCTGGATTATCTGAATGGGTTGGATCTGATTCCATGATTCCTTTAAAGCAGAAAACTTTCTTCAGCTGGAGGTAGAAGCGATGCAGCAAGAAGTCAGGGAAGCTTGAAGAACGAGAAGAACCCAATATGCCATTGCTAATGTGAAGGTGGAAGGGGGAGATGTTACAAGTGGCTGGGTGGCCTTAGAGCTATTGGAGGTGCCCAGATGACAACCAGCAAGAAAAAGGAGACCTCAGCTTTATAGACACAAATAACTGAATACAGCTTTGACAGAGCTTGAAAGGAGGCTCTCTATGAGCCTTCTGATAAAACTCAGCCTGGCCGATATTTTGGTTTTGGCCTTGAGAGACTCAAAGTGAAGAAATCAGCTGATCCCATCTAGACCCCTGATGTACTGAACTGTGAGACAGCAAATTCATGTGATCTTAAGCTGCTTGTGGTAAATAGTTACAGCAGTAACACAGAACTAATATCAGAGGCCATCTGTTTCTAAGAACCAACCCTTCCTCCTCCACATAGCTCTAGTGAAAGAATGGCATTTGAGGTCACATTTGAATGGTGAGAGCTTTTCCTTCTCTCTCTGGTACAGCATTGAACCCAGGGGTGCTTAACCAATGACTCACATCCCCAGCTATATATATATATATAATTTTGAGACAGGTGCTTGCTAAGTTGCTCAGGGCCTTGCTAAATTTCTGAGGCTGGCTTTGATCTTGCCAGTCTCCTGCTTCAGCCTCCTGAGCTGCTGGGATTACAGGCATGTGCCTCCATGCCCAGCCTTTTTCTTCTCTTGCCACAGTTGATAGACTGAATTGGACCCCAGGTTCAGGATCTCCAGAATTTGATTCTCTGGGGAATTTGAACAACTGAGTACCAGAGGACAGGTATGGTGGTCTCTTACTCAGTGGCCTCTGGCAAACCTCATCTCCTGAGTAAGTGGAATACGTATTCCTGCTCTTGTGTAATCCTCTGCATTTGAATTGGGATTTTAACCAAAAAAGAAAAACAAAACAAAACAAAACAAAACAAAAAAACAAAAACCAGCAGAAGTGTCAGTTTTACCACATGTGCTTATGTTTGGAATACGTATTCCTGCTCTTGTGTAATCCTCTGCATTTGAATTGGGATTTTAACCAAAAAAAGAAAAACAAAACAAAACAAAACAAAAAAACAAAAACCAGCAGAAGTGTCAGTTTTACCACATGTGCTTATGTTTATTGTTAGAAAATCCATTAAAATGTGAAATGGCGCTAATGGTATTATAAGATTGCTGCAAGGAGGGGTTAGAGTGGTGGCTTAGTAGTTATGGCACTTGCCTGGCATGCATGCAAGGATGCACATTTGAATTTCAGTACCACATAAACAATAAAGTATTGGAGCAATGAAGGCCACATGTATAAATAAAATTGATTCACTTTCTCTATCTCTCACTGTCCCTCTCTCTCTTTTTTTAAAAAAAAAATTAATGTGAGGATTCAGTGAGCTAGTGCTCATGAAGTGCCTTACTTGATGCCGGGTGCCTGGTACCTAATAAGGGCAGAAGTGAACATCAGTTACATACCTGAAAATTGATGTTTTGCTGAGAAGTTCTTCAGACTATTGATTTCTTTAGACTAAATATAACTATATATACAAAAGAAGATCAGGAATTAGCCCTAGAAGTGAGAGAGAGAGAGAGAGAGATCTGCTCAACAAGGACAAAACCTCCAAAGGCACCCCAGTCAGGGCCCCGCCTCCTCCAGTCATACCCTACCTGCCTACAGTTATCACCCAGTCAATCCCTATTCGGGGATTGGCACACTAATTAGGTTAAGACTCTCATGACCCAAGCATTTCTCCTCTAAAGTTTCTTGTATCAT
Source organism: Aplodontia rufa (assembly GCA_004027875.1). Lineage (NCBI taxonomy): Eukaryota > Metazoa > Chordata > Mammalia > Rodentia > Aplodontiidae > Aplodontia > Aplodontia rufa. The sequence goes on along the minus strand of PVKS010008551.1, from coordinate 25,386 downwards.
CTCACAATGAACTTTTGGGAGCCACCTCACGTCTAAACAGCCACTATGACAAATACCTGGGCTGATGAACTTCTCAAGAGAAAAGTTTACTTTGGCTCATGGTTTTGGAGGTTTCAGTCCATTGCTTTGGGCCTGTGGTGAAGCAGCTCATCATGGTGGGAGCGCATGGTGGAGGAAAACTGTTCCCCTGATGGCCAGGTTGCCAAAGATGTACGGAGGAGGGTACTGGGGTCCCACACTTCTTTTCAAGGACATACCTTTTATGACCTGAAGTGCTCCCATAAGCTTTAGCTCTTACAAAGTCTCTTACTTCCCAGTACTACCACCCTGAGGACTAAGCCTGAGATACTTGAACCTTTGGGGGGACATTTACCACCCAAACCATAGTAAAAGGCTCACAAGAAGATCAGATCAGAGAGAACCTGGATTATATGAGCATGATGAACTGACTGAATTAACCAGTTTTTAGCTGGTGGCTCAACTTCAAAAGTGATGCATATGAGACTCTTTGTCTTCCCTATCACCATTTGAGAGAACAAGGTCTTACCTTCCTTAAGTGCCAACCCTGGAACCAAGGCACAGCTCTTTAATCCTGCTGTGCCTCCTGGTAGACTTCCATCTCACGAGATGCTAGATGCCCAATATGCCACTCATGTGAACCAACCAGGTTCCATTCCAGCCTCTTGTGTCTTCATCCTCCCCACATCCCTCCTGAGGTGGGTATCACTAACATGCTCACTTGTAGCTGAGGGCACCGGATGACAGGAATTTAGATCACTTTACTTCACATGTTAATTAGTAGTAGAACTTGGGTTTGATCCAGGTGGTCTAATGCAGAACGTGTGTTTTTAGCCCACGATATAATGCTGATTAGCTAAAGGATGAGAAATCTCTGGGTAAAAACTATTTTGGTTTCACAGATTGTAGGTGTACATAAAAATCACAGAATCTCGCTTTGTTGAACTTAAACCTAAGGTTCATGTTTCTTCTTACTTTTATTCCTCTCTTCTTGGTGGAGTGAGCCACTGTCTGTGCCTCTGAATGTCTTCTCTTCACTTCCTGGAGATTCTCTAGAACATGGAGGTCAAGGATGTGGTGGGCCACTTTCCGGCGTTGCCTTTGGGATCTAAGTGGCTCTTCTGAGAGGCTTTCCTGGTCCTAAGGTGGTACTCTTCCCTTTTGGGTTCCTGTGTTTAAATACTGTCTTCCCCTAATTTCTCTTTCTGGATGAATTCTGATTAGTTAGAACACAGGTATTGTTTTGTGTCTTGTTTAAACTCTTTCATTTATATCATTTCCTTTACAACCTCACTTCACTATTCTTCTGTTTCCTGTTGGTCATTTTAAAAATCAATACTTATGCTACTCACATTTATGTTTTATTTATATAAAATGGCCCCACCATGTATATTTGAAGAAGTGGACTATTTGTCATACACCATAAACCAAAGTTCTATTTTCTGACAATTTCTTACTCTTGAAGGGACTTTTACTAAAAGTGGCCCTCTTTTAAAGCATTATAATATAAGATTTGCACTAAATTTTCTTCAAACTCACTTGAATTTTCTGGGATATTCCATATCCTTTGGTAGTTTGGTTCTATATGAATGAAATTTGAGGACTAGAAGAGATACCTTTTGTTTTAGTCAGCTTTTTCACGCTTGCAACTAAATTGCCTGACAAGAACAATTTTAGGAGGAAAAGTTTATGTGGGGGCTCATGGTTTTAGAGGTCTCAGTCTGCAGGAGCCGGGCTCCATTCCTCAGGGCTCAAGGTGAGGCAGAACATCATGTCAGGGATGGCTCCAGAGAGACAGTTCGTGGTGTCACATGGGGAAGCAGAGCAGAGAGAGAACGGCTCCACGATGGCTATATACAGAATATATACCCCAAGGTCATGTCCCCAATGACCCACCTCCTCCAGCTGCAGTCTAGCAGCCTTACAATTGCCAGTTAATCCATATAAGGGGATTAACTCACTCATTGGGTTAAGGTTCTCATAACCCAACCATTTCACCTCAGCATTCCTGTATTGTCACAGATGACCTTTTGGGGGACACCTCACATTCAAATTGTAACACCTTTTCTTATACATCAAGCAAATAAATATTTTCCTATTATGTTTGCTCACAGAATGGAACCTAATATCAAAATCCCTTAGCTATGTTCTGAGATCCCTAGTGACTTAACTTTGATGGTGTGAAAAATTAATCAATTCCTGCCTCCAAATTTTCTGCTAGAGCTACCAACCATGGGGCCTTCTAATTGGTAGGCAGCAACAACACTCATGAGGACAAAGATGTCTCCCATGGGACTTTGAATAATATTAGAGCAAGAATGGTTAAGATTCCATACTGGGTGTTGGTTGGCTACCTGCATAGACCATTCTCAGATAAGGGTCCTAAGTTGGGGTCCCTAGGGGCACAAACCAAGAACAGTGTAGGAGTTCATGTGGCTTTTTGAGGGAAGGCCTTTCAAGAATAGCTGTTGGGGAATAAGGGAAGCCGTACTGAAAGCGGGAGGAGCCGAGTAAGGCTTCAGCCTGAGTCTAGCTTGGCTCTGAACCACGCAGCCCTGGAACACACTGGGTGCCACAGAGTTGACTTTGGGGCAAAGGGCTTGGCTTTCTTTTTTGTTTATTTTATTTTTTAATTTTTCCACTGGCTAGTCAGTAAGGATCTTCTTCCTCCCTTGGTCGTATAAACTTCTAGGTATCTCCTGCCAGGCTCTCACTCTTTAGCCAAGAACAGAAGAAAAAAAGCAGAAGAAAGCAGCAGCAGAGGTGGATGAGAGCCCGATTCTTCTTGAGTGGGGGCTTCAGTTGCTGCTGCCATCACCCAAAGACATTGGACTCCAGCTCCGTTACTCTTCCAATGTGAACTCTGATCAGCAATTCTCCAGGGAGCTTCCAGGTCTTCAGTCTTGGATTGGGGCTGCATCATTGATCCCTCTTGTTCTAAGGCTCCAGCTTCTTGGACTGAGCAGCTACTGGTCCCTCCAATTGTCCAACCTGCAGATGGACATTGTGGGACTATCCAGCCTCTGATCATGTGAGACAGTCTAATAGATCCGCTTTCATAACCCTATATACAGAGTCTACTGTTCTGTTCCTCTAGAGAATCCTGACTAACACACCATCAGAGTAAGAATGTGGCTACAAAAACAGGAAACTCAATTAATAGTGGCTTAAAGAAATGAAGGGTTTTCCCCACGTGGTTCATGTTTGAACACCGTCAGCATCATATGTTCTCCATGTGAGCTCTGCTGTCCTTAGGATGCTGGCTTCATCCTCAGTTCACACCAACCTGATCTCCTGATGGATGCCGTAATCCAGGCCTCATCCTTGTTTTAGGTAGGAAGTCAGAAAAGGTCGATTAGAGCCAGTGGACTCCCACTCTAGCTTCAAACTACGTAACTATGTCACATGACCACCCCTAGCCAGAGGAGAGGCTTAGAAATCCAAATTTTGGCTTTTGTAGCTTTAACAGTAGCAGTAGGCATGGGACAATGAGGTTGGAAATAGGACAGTTCTCTTACAGTGTCTGCTACAGAGCCTTTATTTCTTTAATTTTTTTAAAGACAGAGAGGAAGAGAATGAGATAGAGATAGAGGATATATTTAATTTATTTTTCCATCTGGCCTTTGTTTCTCCAACACTTACTTGTGTATGTGGTGCTGGGGCTTGAACCTGGGTCCTCATCCTTGCAAGGCAAGCCCTCCAACCGCTGAGCCACTGCTCCAGCCCCCGGAGCCTTTATTTTTTAGCATTATTTTCTTTCATGATTTATTGATGACTAGGGTGTACAGAATACTAGCTTCATTAAGGAGGAACAAGATAAGCTGGGAAGTTTTAGGGAGCTTGCCACCCAGGGAGAGGAGCAAACTGGTAAGTGAACAGCCATAAAATTCGACAAAGTCTACATATGTAAAGAAATGGCTTTGCAGACTGTTCCGTATAATGGAAGACACAGAAGACGGACTTGGCCAAATGGGCTGAGAAAAGACACTTCATTTAGATAGGCTGGAACAGTATATCTTGGTGGCTTATATGACTGTAGGTGAGGACTAGGCAGCAAATAGAGATGAGTCCTTATTTTGCAGCTGTAAGAGTGGGTGGATGGTTAGATACAATGATTTTGAACATACGGATTCTAAAGTGCTATTGTTGAATATTTAAGAGGAGCCTTCCAGTATGCAGTTGGAAAAATAGTGGTTAGCATTAATTCACTCTGTGTTGCTTATTACCTGCCAAGCTCTTCATATGGCTGAGCTTTCGCAGCTAGTGCCCATTACCATGACCCTCATTTTACAGAAAGGAAAACTGAGGCTTAGAGAGGTTAACTAATGCGTATAAGATTACACAGCTAGTAAATAGTGGCACCTAGATTTGAGCCCAATATCTGACTGTAGTCTCCATTCTTAACCAATCATTCATTCAACAAATACTTAATGAGGATCAGTAGTGTGCCAGGCTCTATTCTAGGTGAAGGGGGTACAGTAGTGTAAGTCATAATCTTTTCCTCATGAGGCTTTCATTTTACTGTAAATAAAAAGCCATAACATTGTATAATAATCAATTTTTAATGTATAATTTCTTTTAAAACATTTATTTTATAACTATCATATGGTATGTGGAATAATAACAGCTTAATTTTAGTAGCATTACCATTACCATTGCACCATACTGCCTCCTGACAGAATTGGAACCCAGAACAAACAAGTTTGGAGAAGCAAAGAGCTTGCCTGGAGCCAGTGCAGGGATGGGTACGTGACACTGGGACTAGAGTGGACATCTGGTGGAGCCACATCTCCCAGGTCGTCTGGGAAAATAATAGTGCTGTTTTGGACCAGGGCTTCATCATGAAAACATGATACAACCAAGGTATCAGGCTCCAGAACAGGGGCCAGGTCAAGACTGAATTTCAAGATCGGATAGAACTAGGACTATGCTCCCAGCACTGGCATAACTGGGACTAAACTCTTCTGTAAGTCTGGCATGTAGTTGGTCCTGAGTTGGTCTCTATGCTCTTCTTCTTCTTCTTCTTCTTTTTTTTTTCTAACTCAGGGGCATGAGCAGAGACAGGAATTCATACAGAAAGTTCTTTTCTGTTAATTACATGAGGTTGGATCTCAGAGACCTAGGTCTTAAGAGTCACACAGAGTAGGGTCATGGGTTTCATGGACCACGATACATTTAGATAGGGGCTTTTATTCAATAGGAATGGGACATTTTCTTGATTTGAAGGAAAGAAGTAATTCAATTATTGTATTTCCAAAGGAAAGAAGAAAATTCCAAAGATCGTGTCTATAACACTTTGCTTGGTGATCAGTTTTGCCCACGAAACTCAGAAAGAACTGAATTTACTTAAATGATATGTTGATCTCTCTCTCAAAAGTGGAAGATGAAAGTAAAGTAAAGGAAGACAGCTGATTAAGGGAGCAGAGGTAGAAATTTCCTTAGGAGACTAATTGAAGTCTTCATATGTGGTCTAGGCTGAAATGAAAGGAGAAAAGATCTTGGGAGTCAGGTTAGATATGCGTGAAAATGGGCAGGAAAAGCACATCTATCTAACGTCCATCGACGGCTCTTGCATGATGAAGGGATTGCACAGCTGTGGCTCTGAGATTAAAAAGGGCAACTCATCTGAGGGAGGAGATGGGAATAACCCCCAGGGGGTTTCCTGAGTGTGGGAAATGGCTGAGGGGTATCCTCATAAAATTGCAGAGAGATGCTCCCTAATATGACCAACTGGATAAGCACAACTTGAGGATGGAGAGTGCCATCTATTATATTTGGACAGATGTGAACGAGGAAGCTTAAGAAACCAGGATAAAATACTGAAGGCATTGAGTTGCGAATTGGAAAATGGTACACTTAACAGAGGGGGAAGAAGGAATTGTCTGTGTGCTGAGGGAACCTGCAAGGGAAATTTATGGAATTAGGAGCTTCCTGAGGGAAGGCACAGGGCAAATAAAACACACTACAAGAGAAGCAGGCAAGATAAAAATAAACGGAGGTCAGTCATGATGTGGCTATTGGTCTGATGAGGTGATGTTTCCTGAGTGGGATTGAAAACTCAGGGATGGGGGCTGGAGCGGTGGCTCGGCGGTTACGGTGCTTGCCTGACATGCACAAGCACACGAGTTCAAACCTCAGCACCCACGTACACAACTAAGGGTCAGAGCAATGAAAGCCATGTGAAAAACTCAGTAAAAATTGATTCTCTCTCTCTCTCTCTCTCTTTATCATTGTCCTTCTCTCTTAAAAAAAAAAAAAAGGGCAACTCAGGGAGGAGGCTGGAGAAGTAGCTCAGTGGTTATAGCACTTGCCTGGCATGTGCAAGTACACGGGTTCAAACCCCAGCACCCACGGACACAACTAAGTGTCGGAACAATGAAAACCATGTGAAAAACTCAATAAAAAATTGATTCTCTCTGTCTCTGTGTCTCTCTCACTCTCACTGTCCTTCTGTCTTTAAAAAAAAAAAAAACTGAAAGAGGCGAAGATAGACAAGATTTGTTTGAAAATTGTATGTTTGGAAAACTTCACTTTTTGGCTTAGTATCAGATACTCAGCAGAACCCCCAAAAGTAAAATCTAGAGTAAGTTAGAAAGACACATGCCTGGGCAAGAAGGCAAACAAGAGGAGGACACCCATCCGGCAGGCACTGTTCATCCTGCTTTCAACAGGGAGCGAAGGGGCCAATTTAAGAAACAGCTTAAACCCCTGAAATCTCTGCTGAGGCTTCTGATGGGAATAGATATGGAACACTGGATGTCTGTCACATCCATGCAGGAGGTGCCTGGTTCAGAAGGAAATATTAGGCCTGAAGCTTTCAAAAGTGGATAGAGTCTTCAGCAATATCAGATGGAGGTATGATCCCACTAGGAATCTATTTTTTTTAATACCAAGTATTGATGCCAAGGCTGCTTACTCACTGAGCCAAATCCCCAGCCCTTTTTGTTTTTTATTTTGAGACAGTGTCTCATTAAGTTGTTTAGGGCTTTGCTAAGTTGATGAGGCTGACCTTGAACTTGTGATCCTCCTACCTCAGCTTGCTGAGGAGCTGGAATTCCAGGCATGTGCACCTGGCATCACTAGGAATCTAGACTCATGCTTTAGGGCCACCTCTGAACAGATGTGAAGATACAGAAGATGAAACTGTCGGTTGCCATTGTGGCAATGTGATTGTGGGAATGAACAGAGACCCCCAGATGAGAACAGAGCTTTTAATTCAGGGGTGTCAGCCCACATCATGTGGGTTTGATAGAACCTCCAAAGCTTTACAGGGAGGCCTTGGGAAGGCTTCAGTCGAGCTCTGAGTAGCAGTTGATGGCAAAGGGAATTTGGAGGCAGGTTGACCAGAGTGGAGCATGTTCATGCTTGATTTCGGAGCATAACTGTGCTCTTTCTGGACTGATGTGGAAACCAGGGCAAGACCATAGGAAGCTAGCAGCCATTGACCGAGTCCTGAGCACTCTGGACCAATTACTATAGGGATTATGCTTTGACTTCCTTTGTGGACTGGCTGCTGTAGAAATTGTGGGTTGGGATTCTATAGTTATTGATTGACAGGCCTTTATTCATTTGTATACTCATTTCTCCTGAGTGAAACTGCCCAGAAAATAGGTTTTGTGGATCTGGGCATTTCCATAGTGTGACACCTGTGATATGAATTGTAAATTCTGATCGCAAAAAATTGGAAGCAAAATCCTTTCCAGGAACCCATTGTCCCTGGATGCCAGGGATAGAAGGAGCAGAAGGAATGGGAAAAAATTTTTTTAACACCCAAGAAAATAAAAATAAGTCACTTTCAATAAGTCCTGGTGTTCAGGGTGTCCCCATGGCTACTCTTCAAGAAGACAGCGAGCTTAGCTGGACACTTTCCTTCTAAATGCAGTGCTCTGATCAACCTGTCCATCTGTGATGCTGCCCGTTCACTGGTAGGTCACAGGCCATGATTCCGAACAAATGCCGAAAAGACTGGCCTTCCAGCAAGGTGAAGACCAAGGGGATCTTTTTCAAGGTTACTTTATCCTCAGATGATGATGAACTCGTTATACCTGTGTGGTTTGTTTATTTATTTATTGAAGCGTAAAGTTTAGACTAAATACTAGCTCCTGGGATGTCATTATACATAGGATAATCTCTCTGGTTTGCTTCTGTTCTCTAAGTTTTAGAATGTATGATTAATGCTGAGATATTCTTGTATTCATTTCAACCTTGGAATTCTTTTAAGTGGAGGTGCCTGAAGGAGCAGGGTTCCATTAGCAAGCCTGAGGTCTGGAATGAGCTACTCCATTCTAGTGGATGACAATCCAGGCTGCAGCTGCTGAAGGAACCCTGATGACTGACGTTTCATCATGAAGTATTACTAAATGGTCATTTGATCTTTTAACTTCTGGCAATCTATACAGGGCACCATGACTTGACATAAAATGAGAAAGTAAATCTAATAGGGAGGGAAGTTTCAATCTAGCCCTGTTCGGGCTTGGAGTAGTTATTTTAATTTACTGTCCTTACAGATTTCAAAGCCTTTTTAGGCAAAAATTAAACTGTTCCTCAGCTGTCCTAGGAGACTATACAAAGGAAAAATGTTTGATTATTTTTGTTTAGGTGACAGCTGAATGAGCCTCAGATCTTCTTAAGCACTGGTGTGGGAGTGATGAGATGGGTGTGGGATATGGGTACACAAATAGAAAGGATTCTTTGGAACACAATACAAAATCTAGGAACAGACTAATATGTAAAGCAAAATTTAATATATGATAAAATGCTTCAAATAGGAAGAGAAAAAAAGTCCATTTAATAAATGATATTGGCAGTATTTGTTACCAATTTGTGTACAAACTAAGCTGTACTTCTAGGTTACACCATAACCAAAATAATTCCAAATGAATTAAAAAGGCAAATGAAAGCAAACAAAACCCCCAACTTAAACCAAAAATCCAATAGAAGCCTGGAAGTGTGATGGAAAAGATAGGTAATTTGATTGCATATCTCTATTTAAAGAGATAGAATAAAGTTTAAAAAGGGAGTCATAGATAGGGAGAAAATGCTTGGAATATTTAATAAGAAAAAAGGATTAGGGGCTGGAGTGGTGGCCCAGCAATATCATGCTTCCCTGGCATGTGCAAAGACCCAGGTTCAAACCCCAGCACCGCCTACACAACTAAGTGTTGGAGCAATGAAAATCAGATGAAAAAAACTAAATATAGTTGATTGTCTTTTTCTTTCTCTCTCTCACTCTCCCTCTGTTTCTCTTAAGAAAAACGGGATTAAAACCCACAATAAAGAAGTTTATGTTCATGAAAAAAAAAGACAACCCAAAGAGAAGTGGAAAATTAAATAAGAAGGCAACTCACAAGGTTAAGAAATAAAGCTTCCTGATAATTATACACCACTTCACTAGGAACCAGGAAAATGGACGAAGAGGGCGGAGAGAGAGAGGAAAGAAAGGAGAGAGGGAGGGCTGTCTTTTCTGCTCTGTCTTTGTCTTTTTCTTTCTTATTTGACTGATATCAATCCTTTAAATATTTTTGTCAGTGTTGTGAAGGTGGAGGAAAAGACATTTCCTCCCATGTTGGTGCAAGTATAGTTGTATGATCTTTTTTGAAGGCAATATAGCAGTATCTACAACTGTAATAATTACATGTATCTTTTAGCCAGCAATTCAATTTCTAGATATGTTTTCCTGAAAAAACAAAGGTCTGGTGAATGCATAAGATTGCTTACTGTAGCAGTGTTATTCATAATTAAAACTGTAAACAGACTAATACAACCATTAATTTAGAAATGGTTTATATGCCATGGCACATTACATAGCAGTATAATGCAAATGGTAAATCTCTAAGAACTGGTAGGAACGGATATCTAAGGCGTAGTGAAGAAATTGAGTTTCAGAACTGTATGTTTAATATTAATCCAATGTCTACTTGCTTTTTATATGTGCATTTAGTTATATAAACATCAAAAAAGGTACAGAGTAATGTTCACCAAATATATTACAAGGGTTGCCTCTATGAAGAGAAGAGAGACTTGGAGAAGGAGACTTTTCCCTTTTTCAACCCCTCTGTGGGTTGAAATCTTTACAGTGAGAGTGTATCATGTATTACTTGAGTAAATTGATGATTTTTAAATATTTTGCTTCAGTTAAAAATACTAACATATCTTGATATGAAAAGGAGTAACACAAAATTGGATTCATATTACAGTTTTGTCATTTAATTATTTATGTACTTTTAAATGACTACTAAAATTCTCTGTGACTATTTTCTCACTTGCATAGTGGGAAATATGTCACCCACTTCAGAGCGTTTCCTGTGAGAATCAGAGTAGATAAAATAATTCCTGTGGCTGTTTGGCACATCCCAGCTGCTCCAAAATTGTTAGTGCTCTTTCCTTCTTAAGTCATTGTTCTTTCATTTCAGCATTCTATTATGCTAGCTGTTTTTAGGTAAGGGGAAACATGGTCAGACCAATAGATCCTGTTATTTCTTTATATATTCTTATTGCCCCTACTCTGTCTCTTCTCCTTCTGGAGCTCTTCTTGTGCGTACATTGGTATGTTTAATAGCGTTTTACGGGTCCTGGGCTTTGTTCACTTTATCTTCATCCCTTTTGATTCTCAGACTAGCTAATTTTACTTGAACTGTTTTTTACCTTAACTGACTGTTTCTCCTTCCAGCTCAAATCTGCCCCTAAGATCTTCTAGCAAAATGCTTGTTTCAATTGTTGGATGTTTTAACTCCAGACTTTGATAATTTTTTTTCAGGGATTTTTGCTTCTATTCTCTGTTTAGACACCATTCTCATATTTTCATTTAATTTTTTACATTTTGTTTCCTATTGTTATTTGAACATATTTTTAAAAACTGATTTAAGTGGCTGGAGTGGTGACTCAGCAGTAGAGCATTTGACTGGTACGAGCAAGGACCCCCGTTTAAACCCAAGCACCACATACACAACTATGTGTCAGACAAACAAAAACCAGATGGAAATCTAAATAAAAAATTGATTCCCTCTCTCTCATTAAAAAAAAAAACTGATTTAGAATCTTTGTCTAGTAAGAAGGGTGTCTGGACTTCTTCAGGGACAGTTTTGGTTTATGTGTTTTTCTTTCCATGTGGGATCATACCTTTTTGTTTCTCTGAGCATTTTGTTGTTGTTGTTGAATCTGGACATTATAGATATTGTGTTCAGCTCTGGAAATCAGATTCCCCTCCTTCCCAGCATTTGTAGGTGTTGCTGTTTGCTGTTGTGGCTGTTGTCACATATGCTATTTATTTAGTGACTTCCCTGAATTAATTTGGCAAAATTTGTATGTTATATGTGGCAGGTAAAGACTCTGCTCACTTAGCGTTGAGGTTATCTAAGGGCTGCATGGAGTTTTCCCTCAATACTTTGACCCAGGAAGTCTCCCAGCCTTTGGGGAAGGACTCTACATGTTGGTATGCAAACTGCTCAGGCAGGCAGCTTTGCCTTTGCCTTCACTTCATGCTTGAGAAAAGCCTCAGGTAAGCCAGAGGTGTCAGAGGTGAGAGTTTAAAGCCTTTTTAGTGTTTTTTATTTATTTTTTCCCATCTGCGTGTGCAGCCCTGGGCATGTACAAAGCCTCACACATATGAATGGCCTTCTAGTTTCCCAGGATGATGTTGGAACTTTTCAAAGCTCCTTTCAGATTTTGCTTTTCCTTCTAAGTTTCTTAGTCAATTTGTTTGCCCCACTTCTAATGCCATCTCAAAACCTGGGACAGGAAACAATTGCTGCTGATTGTTTTTGACAAATGTCTCCCAGGAAAAGATTGCTTATACTAAGTGAGCTCTGATTCACGTCACATGAAGAACTGCTGGTGAGAGTGTCTAGGGAAGTCCCAGAGCTGTCAAATAATGATGGTTCTCTGGAGTGATGGTTTTGGGGAGCTCCAAGGCTATCTGCTCCTCCATCAGTGGCTGGACACCTTGTTTTCATTGTGATTACACAATCTCAGTTTTCAGGTTTTAAAGGCAACTGTAGAGGGAAGAGTGGGGATGGGAATAGAGCAAGTTAAAATACCACAAACCTGGCTGTTTTAACTGACAGCAGTTTTTCTTTTTTTTAGTAGACATTTCTTGGATTGTTATAAGTCTCGGGTTAATTTTCAGGGATCTGTAAGTTAATTTTTTACAGTTTGTATAGTGTTCTTTATTGCTTTTATGGGGAAGCAGATGTTCAGAGTCCTTATCCACCATCCTCATTGATGTTCTTCTGACATGTAATAGCTAGTTTCTCTTCTTTAAACCTCAACCTGGTTCCAGGATTTTTTTTTTTCATTTCTTGGACCACATGTCTAGACTGTTAGCCACTGTCTAAGAATCACTGTAGCTCCCTCCTCTAACAATGCCTCTGTCCAGTTAAAGTAGGTAATCAAATGTGCTGCTTCAAGTTTTGCCCAGGGAAGTGTTCCTCAATATATTTCACAGACACTTCAGAGTGAAGGAGTAATGCTCCCTTCTGGCTTGTTCCAGAATATTGTTTGGACCATCTGTAAGCCAGATCTGAGCTTTATTTCCTCAGTCAAATGGTCACAGGAAACTTTCCTGAGGCTATGGGTATGGTTGAGGGATTAAAAACGGTGTGGCAGTGTCTTCCCTGGCCAACCAATGTAATTCACTTGTGCCCTTAGGATCTGCTTGAGCCTGACCTTGGATAAACCACTTTCATTTGAAGATGGATTGCTGCTGTATGTCTAACTTTGTAATTGGTAGTTCAGAAGGTGATGGGAAGTTCATGAGGGTAGGTTGGACCACATGGACACTTGATACTCCCTGTTAGATACTCAGTCTCCACTAGGGCATAGTAGAGAGACAATAGCCATTTATCAAAATCAAAATCCTTATTGGCAGAAGAAGGCACCATGTTATTTCAAATTCTTTGAGTCTGCCCTTTAATTTTCCTGATGGAGGAGTTTACCAAAATTTCCACTAGGTTCCTGTTTGTCATGGCACCCTGGATACCATGGGGCTAAAACACCAAGACAGTTTGCACTGCAGTGGGGACTTACCATATAGCGTTTCTTTGCTCTGGGTCCTAATAAATATTGACAACTTTTTTTTTTGGCATTTGATAAATTGAACACGCTGCTTATCATCTCCAAAATTCAAACAGGCCCAACAATCCAACAGGTCTCCTTAGTGGTAGATTGCACAATATAGCGATTTGTATCCCACCATGCTCCAGACAATTGCATCCCTAGACCATGATTGTAGAGAGAGGCCCTACGCTCAGTGGGGCTTATCCTTCATCCTTGGACATGCCTTTGTCTTACTAAGGCTTTTTCTAAGTAAAAAGTACTTTTTATTTTCCAGGATCAATCGGCAAAACATTACCAACATAGGGAACCATTATCCCTATATATTCAAGGCCCTTGGACAGGAAAAGGAGCAGGAGGGTCAGCTAAAACCAGGGACTATGTATGTGCCATTAGGTCCACTCTACATATGTACCACACGTGATCTCTTCTCATCTGTCTTTAAAAATGTAAATGAGTCAATGGATTAGTGTGAGTAGGTAACAAGTGAATGGTACAAAATTTAAAATGTACAAGAGTGTTTTCAGTTAACAGTGAATTTCCCTGCTACTCTGTTCCCTACTCACCCAGTTCCACTTCTCAGGGACTATTCTCAACCATTTATCTATTTATCCATTAACAATGCCTTAAAGAAAAAAATCTACAGCATATGTATAAACATATATGCATACATATACACATACATATATACATAACTTTATAATACAAATAACTTATTCTTTATAATTTTTGCTCTTAAAAAATTAAACATCATTTCTTAGAGATTATTCCACATGAGTTTCCATAGTTTTTTTTTAATAATAGCTAAAAAGTATACATCTGGTGCATATGCTTTAATTTGCTTAATCATCTCCCAACTAATTTAGATAACTTACATTTTTTTTTGCCATTAAGAGCAGTGCTGAAATAACTGTCTTTGTATATACATCCTTATGCACATACATGTTTGTATCTACAGGGTAAATTCCTACAAGTTCATTCATTTATTTTTAACACAATTCAGATGGTTATTGAATATGTAAATTTCTGTGCACTTAAATAATTGTACCTAGAGGACAAATTCCTACAAGTGTGTTGTTTATTTATTTCATATTTAATTTCAACTTACATTGCATATTTAAACCCCTTTAAAACCTTTTTTGTAACATTATGAGGAGTAAATAAGTAAAATGTGAAGACTAGGATCAACAACATAAGTTCCTAATTTTACTTGCAGTAATTTCTCTTTATTCAAGATTTTGCTTTTTGTGGTTTCAGTTATTCGTGGTCAGATGTGGTTCAAAAACATTAATGGAAAATACCAGAAATAAAGTATTCATAAGTTTTAAATTGTGTGCTGTCCTGAGTAGCATAATGTGATCTTGCATTGTCCTGCCCAGGATATAAATCGTCCCTTTGTCCAGCATTTTCATGCTATATGCGCTACCCACCTGGTATTTACTTCATAGCTGTCTCAGTTTTAAGATTGACTGTCATAGTATTGCAGTGCCTGTGTTCAAGTGACACTTATGTCTCTTAGTAATGAGCCCCCCAAGTACAAGAGTATGATGCTGGTGCTTTAGATACACCAAAGAGAAGCCATAAAGTACTTCCTTCAAGTGAAAAAGTGAGTTTATCATAGGTAGGTATGCCTAGGAAAAGCCATAGTATTTGTAGGGCTCAGTACTATCTGTGGTTCTAGGCATCTCCTGGGCTCTTTGGAACATATGCTCTATAGATAAGAGGGATGACAACGGTATATGGGGTACTGTGACAAATGAGGACATGTAGTAGAACTTTTGGTAAACTCCAACAGGAAAACTAAAAGGCAGACTCGTGGAATTTAGAGTAACATCACGTCTTCTTGCGTCAATAACATCTTATTAACATCTGGGTCTCTTTACACAGGAAACAAATCTTCAGACGAGAATTCAAGAACAAGTGGCTTATTTGGAAGGCAAAGAAACACACCATGAGGGAAGCAGGAAAGTTGGAAATGGCATGGACTCACGATCAGTGCTTTTCCTAAGTTGTCTTGTTATTTTTCCCATTTTGGAGAAGAGGAAACCCCCGTTGGGGCAGTGAAGTATCTTCTCCAAGGTCCACGTCTGGTAAATGGTAGAGTTTTCTCTGATGGCAACTAGAACACTGGGTAACCACTACACTCACTAATTCTGCTCCCAGTGGAAAATCTAAGAGAATATTAAATTAAGTGCTATAAAGTTTTTTTCCTAATGTAATAGTTTGGTTGGAGTTGATTTTCATTTTATTCAATCACTATTTTTTTAAACAAATGCATTTCTCCTTGTCAGAGTAGCTCTGGGAAGCACCCAAGAGATGAGTCTGAGTCCTTGGAGTCTCCAAACCGCCTCTTCCTGAAAGAAATTCATTTTGTTAGGAGCCCGGACAGCATCAAATAAACAAACAAGTGGGAAAAGGACCATGTTAGGCAGATAAAATGCTTATGATGGAAGGACCGGAGGTCGAAAGAAATCCAAAGAAATGAGGGAGCAATTCAGACACCAGGAATTTTCATGTTTATCTCTCTGGAAAGCAAAACGCCGTTATTTCTAGGACAGAATATACCTCCAAAAATGTGCTGAGTCCTGGGCTTCTCTTCAGGAACCAGGATCAGGGTAGACAGAAAGTGTGGACACTCCTGAAAACCAAGTGCGAGTCCCTCAGAGTTTGTAGTTCATAGTGTGCTGACCCTCTGACCTTTTGCTTAAATTTGGTGGGTTTGGTAAAATATTATCTAAGATCTGTTTTAACCTTAACTCCAACTGTGATTCCTTGTAAGTGAATAGTTCTAAGAATCTGCTTAAGAGTTTCTTTATTCTCTCTCTACTGCCCCAGGTGTGACTCCTTCCTCTGACTCTCATTTCCTGATTTCTCTCACCCCACAAAGTTTTTGGGGGTATGAATTGCTTCCTTCATTTAAGAAATGTTTCCCATTGTTTCAAGTTCTGAATTATGCATATATTTTGCATTTAATAATTTCCTGTTGAGTGATTGAGGTATGACTGCTCAGAGTCATTTGTGTTTCTTATTATTTGTGGAACTTTCCTATTCACGTTGAAGACACATTTCTGAAAAGTGTCATGAGGAGGAATTTAATTTTAATATTTATTGAGCACCGGCTATGTGCTAGCTGAGCAGAGGCTTCAAGGAGACCCAATCTAGTAAAGAGGATGAAACACAGCACTAAATAATCACAGCACTTGGGTAACCAGTAATGCCAAGAAACAAAACAAACAGAAGAGACAAAGAAAAAGAGAGAATTTGATTTAAAAAAATAAAACAACAAAAGCCCATGAATTAGTCGTCTTACAGCTTTAGTCGCACAACTTATGCCTGTTGCTCTTTCTTTTTTTGTGTTGCTCTCTTTAGATTGGGGAAGGGTCATAATATTTTCAGAGTTTGGGACATTTAAACATTCTTATCTGTCCATGCTTATGAGGCACAGAGCTTCCTGTAATGGTCCTCATCTTGATCGCAAAGCTCCTTGCAGTTTGCACACTGTTTCCACACGTATCTTTCATTTTAGCACAGTTGTGAGCGTAGCAATGCATCTCACAGCTAATAAAGCTGAATCTTGCAGAGACTGCATGGCTGGTAACTAGCTAGTGAAGACTATGTACCTTTTAAAATTAGACCCTAGGTAAAGGACCAACAATGGTCCCAGGGAAGAACAAAAAGTGCATCTTACGGTGGTAGAGGGTGTGTGAGAGGCAGGCTTCAAGGTACAACTAAGACTGCAAAAAGGAAAGATGGTAAGAAGGCCTCATCAGGGAGGGAAAATCCCATTAGCAAGGATAATTAGGCTGGAAGCTTTAGGGCTTGATCATAGCATGTAGCCCAGTTGTCTCAGAGATAAGAAAAACTGTGGCAAAAAACTTAGAGCAGAACTTAGCAAATCAGTGTTCACACTGTTGTGGCTTGGATCTGGATGTACCCCAGAGACTCATGTATAGAAGGCTTGATTCCCAGTGCAGCAATGATCAGAGGTGGGGCTTTGGGAAAGTGACTGGGTCATGAAAGCTCTGACCTCAACAATGAGTTAATCCAAAATTGATGAGTTCATGACTGAAAGGGCTCTTAGGAGATGAGGTCAAAGGGAGTAGGTCAGGGGGCATCCTCTGAAGGATGGCTTGTTCCTACCCTCTTTCTTTGCAAACATGCACAGTCTCTCTCTCTGCCTCCTGGCTTCCCGGCTGCCATAAGCTGGGCAGCTTTCCTCTGCCATGTCCTTCTGCCATGATGTTCTGCCTCACCTCAGGTCCAAAACAAGAGAACGAGATGACCATGGATAGAAATCTCTGAAACTGTGAGCCAAAATAAACCTTTCCTCCTCCAATGTGATTGTGTTCAGGTATTTTGTCACAGTGATGGAAAACTTACTAACACACACATCTTTTGAAACTATCCTATGGCTAGGACCATCTTTTTTTTTTTTAGTAAAGAGAGAGGGGGACAGAAAGAGAGAGAGAGAGAGAGAGAGAGAGAGAAGGAGAGAATCCATTTTATTAAATTTTTCATCTGGTTTTCCTTTCTCCAACACTTGATTGTGTATGTGGTGCTGGAGTTTGAACCCTCATCCTTGTGCATGCCAGACAAGCACTGCAACTGCTGAGCCATGCGCCAGCCCCAACTAGCACCATCTTTGACCAGGTTGCTTGCCTTTTGCCCTTAATCAGTAGTGTGGGCTAAAATGGAAGAACAGGCAGATGCAGGTCTGACTTGTGATGGAGGTGAAGAGTTACAGCCTAAATTAGACTCTGTGACTCTCTCTTCTTCATTCAATTTTCATTTCTACTATCTTGCCCAGTAATTCTCATGTTGATTTAGCATCTTTCCCATGGCTTTAAATTTTTTCTTCTATAAGTCTCCATCAGTGACTCTGAAAGCATTAATAGAAAGTTATACCACATTCAGATAGGAGTAAAAGATGCCCATGAGTCCCCTGATTTGTTTTATTTGATGGGATCTTACTGTGTGAAGCAATAAGACCAGACCCTGAATCAGATCAAGTTCCTTGGCCTTTATCAGTAAGTCAACATCAGGTACACTCATAATCCTGCACACAGGTTTAGTAATGAACCAGTTAAGGAAACATGACAGTCCCTTCTGCTTTTCCATCTGGTTGCTTACAATGAAGTCATCTAGCTATAGTCATCCATCTATCCACTCATGCAAGCAATCTTTGATTCAATGGAAACTCATTGAGAAACTACAACATATCAAAAATACTCTTCTTTCAAGAACTCTAGAGTGCGTTGGGGATATAGCTCAGTGGCTGAGTGCTTGCCTAGCATATGCTGAACAACCCTTAGCACAACAAAACAAGAACAAGAACAAGAGCAAAAAAACCTGTATAGTTTAACATCCTTATAGTAACTGCTTTTGAGATGCATTGGCAAATAGAACTAGGATCTGAGGCCTCCCAGGGATGAGACTGGGGTGGCGTATATTCCCTTAGATCAGATTTCCATCCACTTTCCATGTGGCATTTATCTGGGTGTTGGTACCTGTTGCTCCCAGCCCTGCTCCCTGCACCTATTATCTCCATCCAAGCCTGAGACTTGTCCTGAATGTAGCCCACTTCTCTCAGTGCCTGCCTTGCTCTGGTGTCTGGTTCAAGAATTGGGTTTTCAGGGCTGGTTGATGGCTCAGAGGTTAAATAATGCTTGCATGGCATGCGCGAGTATCAGGGTTCAAGCCCTAGTACCACACGTATAACTAAGCGTTGGAAAAACCAAGTCCAGGTGAAAAAATAAATAAAATTGATTCTCCCTCTCTCACCTGTGCCATGCTCCTGTGGACACTTCCATCATGCCTTATTCTTAAATCATGATAATCACTTGCCTCTCCATAAAACTGCAATCACTACTAACTGAATTCAGCCTTCATAAAAATGATAACCGCTAAGTCACAGTATGTAAAGTAATAAAAGGAAAGACTTGGTCTTCATTTCTCAAAATTGACTTTTAAATGAAAGAAAATCTTTTTAGTCCTTCAAAGGAATCATTGAGAAATTCAACGCTTAGTTTGGTCATGGGTCCTCATCTTTTTTTGAATCAGAATTGATGAAGTCTTTTGTGGTTTGGCTTTTGTCCTTATTGTGGAAACCTCGAAACTTTGAATCATGTCAAGGTGTCTGTCTAAAAGAGAATACAACCCTTTCTTCTTGGTGACCTATCAGGATCAGACATTAATGAACAGGGTCGGATGCTGTTAAAAAGGATTCGTGGAAAAAGAACCAGGGATAGCTGGGAGCACTTCCGGGTTTTCCTGCCTTAAAAAGTCTCATATAAATAGAAGGGAGAACAGTGGATTAAAGGAAATGGTTGTGTAGTAGGGAGGGATAGGGAAGGGGAGTGAATGCAGAATGCAATTGACCAAACTATGCTATGTGCACATATGAACATATCACGATGAGTTCCACTTTTATGCATAACTATAATGTATCAATTAAAAATAAATGAAAAAAAAAAGCTTCGTGTATAGATTGCTCCAATCAGCAAAGCTAGCAATTCATCCCCAAGAATGGGTAGGGAAGACTTTAGCCAGCTTCTGGCCTTATAAACCAATCGAATAAATCTCCATGACATAACCATGTATGTGATATATATGCTGTTGGTCTGCACCTCTAGAGAACCCTGACTTACCAGAACATGTCATCATGCTGCTCAATGGCTCCTGAACACTACCAGAGTAAAAGCCAAAATTCTTATAGGACAGACACCTATAAGATCTTATTCTTCTGCCATTTCTAGAACTTTCTCCATACTTTGTTTTATTTTTTTTCCCATAGAACTTATAATAAACTAACACATTGGGTACTTACTTGGTCATTTTTTTTGTCTTCCCATAAAAATATGTAAGCCCCCTGAGCTAATAGATGCTGCTACAGATTCACTGTTGTATCTCTAGTGTCTAGAATAATAGCAGGGACCCAGTAGGTGCTCAGTAAATACTTGAACTAATATATGTATATACATATGAGAGTAATGTAGTCCGGTTTTCCTGGAAGGAAGGTAGCTTCTTTATTGGGAAGAAGGAAGGGCAGGGTAATGTTTTTTTCTTGTATCATTAGTATTATGTTTTCAGTTAATTCTATTCATTTTTAAATGATCTGAAATACTGATGAATTGAGGATAAAGCTGATACTGGTGACAGTGTCTTGTGTTGGTCTCAGGTTTCAAGGGAGTTCCTCTAGTGCAGGGTTTCTTAGCCTTGACACTACTGAGATTTTGAGATGGACAATGCTTGTTGTGGGGGTATCCTGTACATTGCAGGGCATTTAACAGTATTCCTGGCTTCTGCCTCCTTGAGACCAACATAGCCTTCCAGTTGCGACAACCAAAAATGTCTCCAGGCTTTGCTAAGTGTTTCCTGGGGGGAAAACTGCCTCGAATGGGAAGTGCTGCTCCAGTGGTTCAATGTGAAGTTCACTGTCTTTAGTCCAGGTTTTCTTGTGTCAGAAGAGAGTAAAAATGATTTAGAAAATTAGAAAATTGTTAAAGGAAAAAAGATACAAATTTTCTGGGAAGGGTTTTGGCACAAGTTCCAAAGACTTAAAAAATGCTTCTTCCCTTTTACCCAATTATTTATTCTCTAGCAATTTATCCTAGGAAAATAATCCAAAGTGTGGACAAAGATTTATGTCTATTGCTGCATTATTTATGATTGTGAAAAAATTGAAAATGACCTAACTGTCCTATAATAGGAATGGATCAAGAAATGATAATATATCATAGGATGGGATATCTTTTCTTCATCAAAAAGTATGCTTTTGAGAAATATTTAGTGGCAGCAGATAAGTCACTTATCTATTATATGTGTATATTCAAAAAGTTAGTATCTTAAGATCAATAGATATGTATTTGTTATGATCCTAATCTCTACTATATGCACACACACAAGATGTGGTAAAAAGTAAACCTTTGCTAGGATTAGATTCTTGCTCCCACTCATCCTGGGGAAATGAGGGTTTGGGTCATCTCTAGTGGAGACTGTATAGTTTTTGTGGTAGATAAAACTCATAAAGGGGTGTGGCCCCATGGATTTTTTTTTTTTAACAAGCCTGGATCCTCTTCAACATCAATTCTTACCCTTTAAGGAAGTCTTCTCACTTGAAATGGGAAGAAGCAATTAGGAATTATGGGCCTTGTTCTTCCTATCGGTATCTTCCCCAATTCCTTGCTAGAATTGAGGCATCTGTTAAAAATGAATCTCACCATCATGTACATCTACAGGAATGACATTAAAAAGAACAGTTGTGTTGTTGTATAATCATAAATGCATATGTAGTAGCAATATGATATACCCCTGATCCTAATCCAGAATCATCCCCACATCACCCACACCCCAGTCTCTTGACTCTTCCATATGTCCCCCATAACAGATATAAATGATAAATCCCCCCATATACATGTTTATATAAGTATGATTGTACATTTTCCAGAATTAAATGATTGCATAAGTATTATTTGGGAATAAAGAGTAAGCTACATTGTTGATTGCCTCCCTAAATCCCTCCCTATCATTCCTCCCTCTTTCCTCCCTCCCACCCCCTACATATCTATGGTTCCTCCAGATTAGGTGTTGCTTCAATTTTGGTGAGTCTGGTACACGAGCTTGACTACCTTTCACTGAAGCCTGGGTTTTTGCTCTAGCCTCTACAAATGAAGGAAAATATTTGACCCTTGAGTCTCTGGTTTGGGCTAATTTCACTCAGCATGATTTCTTCCATTATCATCCAAAGCCATAATATCGCTGTTTCTAATAGCATTCTTTTCCAGATTGATTCAATTTGAACCACAATAGATATTTTGAACTTGGGATCATTTCCTGGTGCAGGAAACCAGGTTGAGGGTGGGCTTGGAGAAGTGAGGAGATGGTTTTCAAGAATTATGTGATGGTTGAGTGGAGGTGTCTAGAATTCAGTGTGGATCTGGGCCAAAGAGCAGATGGAGGCACAGGGTTCAAGGTAGGTTGATACTTGAGAATGGAGAAGTTTGTTTAGACAGGGTGTGCAGGGAGAGAGAGGGCCTGGGACAGAATTCAGGTGCCAGCTCCTTAGATGTGGCCCATTTCTCTGGATATTATGGATATCATTGTCCTCATTGAGGTCATTGATGGCAACAGGCATTTTAGATAGAACATGTTCCTAGAAGGAAGGAAGCATGACATCCAGATTAATAATTAGTGTAAGGTTAGTGTTATAGATTTTTCAAAATCAAATAGTGTCATTCCCCCATTGAAAACCACCCTCCATCCTATTATCATGTGTAACCAAAAAGAATCAATTAAAAAAAAAAACAACAACCTTTCAGTGTGTTGGTTCTCAGTCCTAGCTGCCTTTGAGAATTCCATCCTGGGGAGATATAAAAATTCCTAATGCATGTCAGTTAATTTCTGTGCTTGGGACACAATCATCAGTAGTTTTCAGTTTCCAGGTAATTTTCGTGCAATTAAGGAGGAAAGTCATTGCCTCAGTGGTTTCCTATTGTGCTAGAAGAAAATCCAAATTATATTCTGATTTTATTTCAGGGGTCACCAGGCTTCATCATCATGCATCTTCATCTCACATTTTCTGTCTTCAGCATCTTCTTGGGCTTCTCTCTCACTTGCTCACTACACTCCCCCAACACTGGCCTTCTTTTAATTTCTTGAAGCTCTTGAGTTCTTTCCCAAGTCAGGTACCTCCCAGGTGCTGCTCTTTCTGCTAGGAAGGCTGTTCTCACTATCCTTCAGCTGGGAAGTCCTTTCTACTTCTTCTTATCTCTAATAATTTTTTGGGGGTCTTGATTTAATATCTTCTTTGTCCCTGAATATCTATAGTGAGAATTTTTATTTTGTCTCCTATGCCACTTTTTAAATTATTGTTCGCAGTTAACAAGATTTATTTTGGTTTCCAATTACACATCTACTTACATATTTATTTGTTGAATATCTTTCCTACTGGAGTGTAGTTCCATGAGACCATGTTGGTTGTGTTCACTACTGTAGCACTGGGTGATGTCTTTATAATGGTCTTCATGTCTTTGTCTTAATTCTATCTTATCTGTTATTTCTTAATCTATTTCTTTTGATATTTTTTTCTCTTGGTTATGGATCTACTACTTCATGTCTCCATTTTTAAATGAATGACATTGTAAATTTTACTTTATTGAATACTGGGCTTTCTGTACTCTCTGAAGAACACTGGACATTGTTCTGGAAAGTGGTCAAATTTCTTGCAGATTGGTTTGAACCTTTGAAGAACTCTTTTAAAGCTTTTTTCAGGTGGTTCTAGGTTTAGGGCCTTCAGCCTCAAAATTATTCACATTTTGGCTGGCTGATTGTTTTGGGGCTACTGTGTATGCATTGTAGGAGGTGTACCAGCTTCTCTCTGCCCTCTACCAATTAGATAACAAGTAGTAATCCCCAAGTTGTGATGGCCTCAAGTTTGGACAGACATTGCCAAATCACCATCAAATTGAGACCCACTGCTCTTGGGTTTATTTAGCCTCACTACTAAGGCACAGGAGCCCTTCTGATTTTTCTGGGTAATTCTACATATATTTGGTGGGGTATTTTCTGCAATGGTTTGTGGGAACTCTAGTGAGTCCTGATTCCATTGAATGTAGCGACTGCATATCTTTTGGCTTCCCAGTTATAGCTCCTTTCTCAAAGTTATCTGTGCTTGACCTCATGGGGTTTACACTGTGTATTCCTGGGCTAGTAGTCAGCTGAAAACTCAAGATGCTCGTAGATTTCTATGTAACTTCTGGTTTGGATACTCTGCACTGAAAATTCTCTTCTCCCATCTTTCCAAACTCTGAAGTCTCCTTATCAACTCAGCAAGACTAGGTCCCTATGCCTCCTGCCCTAAAGTTTGGAAGTTGCCTCTGGGCAGAAAGGTGGGGCACTTGTAGGTCATTCCCCGTTTGCATCCCTTCTTGCAGAGACTGCAATCCTAAACTGCTTTTGTCCAGTATCTAAAAAATACTCGTGTCCTGCACTCCCTCTCCCATCACACACACACACCAGTTTTGTAGTTGTTTATTGCAGAAGGGTGATTCTGAACCTTTCCACTCCCTCATCCTGACTGGCACATACAAGTTTTAAATGACTGATTGAATGGATGAATGAGTGAGAGTTGTGTAAAGAGAGGATGCATAATGGATGGGAGGGACTGGAAAGATCTGCATACTGGAGTGTGACTAAGGTCCACAGATCAGGCAGGAAATCCCAGGAAGAACCGGGGCACCTGTTGTGAGATGTTTTAAAGGAAGGGTGTCTACTCTTCTGAGAAGAGAGGGACACCCATATGGGCTTAACTGTGACTTTGGGTGGAGGATGAAGCTTCTGGATTGGGCTGTGAGGGGCCTGTATTCCTATATTGGCTTTGTTATAAACTTGTTTTTGAATGTGTGCAGAGTAACTTCCTCAGTGGGTGACCCAGCCTTCAGGTCCTTTAAGATGAATGGAATGCTTCAGAAGAGAAGGGACGAACTCCAATTCCTCTGGACATTCCATGACCTAAGTCAGTAAAGGTGGCAGGCTGTGGCTTGTGGGGAGCCAGAGGGGGCATGCTTCTGTAGGGAGGAAGCTGTAGGGAGGACTTCAGGATCTTGACTTGCTGTGTTTCACAATCTTTTTTTTTTTTATTTTTGAACAACCATACAAGTTTTTAACAAAATAATATAAAATGTGTATATATTCTGGATATTGCAATTACCCCCAGGAGTGCCCCCCCATTACCCTCCCTTATCCCGCCCTTCCCCTTCCCACAATATCTCTAAAAAAGTATTAGGTTGTATAACATTACATCTTATCTGGATTTAACACATGATAATCGACCAACTTTCTCATCTTAAAGACAAGTCAGAAAACTACTTTTGTGTTGGATCTTCTAATTTTTAGAGGTTGACCACTAATACAATTTCCATCCAAACAAATCACATCTTTGTGCTAAATTTTGTCCCAAGGTCATCAGTTATCAGCTGTTCTTTCTCACAATGTCCTATTATTTTTTTTTTTTTTTGGTACTGGGGATTGATCCCAGGGTGCTTAACCACTGAGCCATATCCCCAGTCCTTTTTATTTTATTTTTTATTTGTGTTTTTTAGAGAGAGAGATGAGAGAGAGAGAGAGAGATATAATCAATTATTAATTTTATTTAGTTTTTCATGTGGCTTTTGTTGTTCTGACACTTTGTTGGGTACGTGGTGCTGGGGTTTGAAGCTGGGTACTTGTGCATGCCAGGCAAGAGCTATAACTGCTGAGCCACCACTCCAGCCCTGGTTTTTATTTTTTATATTGACACAGGGTTTCTTTTTTTTTTTTTTT
>PVKS010008550.1:0-62084 GCA_004027875.1 Aplodontia rufa | reverse complement strand
AAGTTGACAGTGCTTCAATCTAATTTAGATCTAAGAATATCATTCATTCATTTATTGAAAATTGTTCACCTTCTTTGCCCTCCTGTTACATTTTTAAAAATAAAAATCAATATATCGAGTGATTAATTAAATCTAGTAAGACAGATGTAATGAATTATGATTTCCTATGGTGCCTGAGGTGATTGCTAACATTATACTATCTAACCAGTGAATTTTTAAAATAAATGCCGTATAGAAGAATTCACAGATTATCTAAAATACAAGTCTCCTAACCATCCCATCCTTACATTTGCGATCAGCTCCATGACACTGTTCTTCAGATAGACCTTCTCTAATCGAGACATGCTGTTCCACCGGAACCTGGCCACCAAAATGCATAAAATCAACAGGACCATGTTAGGAGTCTTATCTTCACAAAAGAATAGCTCTGATTCCTAAATTCAATTTTCAATTATGCTGGAGATTTTATTTGTCAAATTTTATTTTTTACTTCATATCCTTCAGAAAATGGGACAAAAATTGCGTACCTTTAACCAAAATACCAAGAACAGAAAAATTCTTGGGAAAAAGTTTTTTCATGCTTTGTGTTTGGAATCCTTCCAGGAAGTGTGCCACAAATAACCTTTTCCCCATGATTTTATTGATAGAACAAAAGAAAATATTCATCTAAAACAACTCCAACAATATAGCTGCTTCGTGGAAAATATAATCTTGATACTACTAACTCTTAAGTTGGTTTACAAATTTATAGTACAATTCCAGAAAAACTATGGTTAAGTCTTAAAACACTTCTGACAGGTGTTAAAGGTAGGAGACTCAAGTTAGGAGGTTTTCAATCATCTTCATACAATCCTGCTTTTACATATCCCATTCAGAGAAAACAAATTGAAAAAGAAAAGAAAAAAAAAGGACACATTGCCTAATCAGAGATTTACTTACCTACCTACTGCATTATTCTAAAAAGGCCTTGAGATCAGCCAGCATATTCTAGGAGTTCAAAAATGTCGGACAAATGGAGTAGTAGCTATCAGCTAATATTTGTTAAATGATCAGAATGTACTATATGTTGTACATGGATGAAGAAGCTAAGAAGAGAAAGGTTAAAAGTCCTAAATGAGTACTATTGTGAAATCCTGAGAATGCCTTGGCAATCATTCCTTTCTTCCTGGGGACTGCTCTTTTCTACTAACCTAAAAAGCATCTCCATAGGTTATATAAGAATTAAAAGATTTGGGCTGGAGCAGTGGCTTAGAAGTATAGCACTTGCCTGGTATGCTTGAGGACCTGGGTTCAGACCCCAGTACCACATACAGAACCTAAGTGTCAGAGCACAAAAACCAGATTAAAACTAAAAATAAAGTTGATTTTCTTTCTCTCTCATTCTCCCCCTCTTTAAAAAAAAAAAAAAATTAAAGATTTGCTCTTTCACAGACTTCAGTGGCAATGTCTGCTCCTTACTTGACAACATGTTCCAGGATCTGAAGACCAAAATGTCTGATGATGGCAATTTGTGTTTTCTCAGCCAACCTCAGGCCACAGGGGACGCAGATAGGGCACTTCTCTTTAAATTCTTCACAAAACTGAAAAAAAAAGAAGAATTAGTTATTTCCTTGAGTAGGTATGTGAGGGAGGGGACAAAAAAAATTAAAAACTCCAAACTTAGCTATATTTTTAAGTTGCAAAACCTAGATCAGTACCATACTAATACAGAACTGATAAAACATTCCTTCCACTTTGATGGTTCCAGATTTGCCATACTGTGGCCAATAGTATACTAAGTCTGAAAAGAAACTGTACCTAAAGGAGTAAAAAAAAAAAATTAGATACACTCCAAAAGACAGAATGTCAATTCCTAGAATTTGCTTTAAAAACTTGGGGTGGAGGGAGGGATAAAGCAGAGAGCAAAATTTGCATGCCAGCTGAATTTAGGTGACAGCTACACACAGGATCACTACAGTGTTATTCTATTTTTGTGCCCGTTTAAAATATTTCATAATAAAGAACAAATAGAAACCAATTGTCTCTGATTCCAACACTGTGGCATACATCTATATACTGTGAAAGTGACCATCATTCTATGAAGTTACATTACTGAAAACATACGAGTACTTTCTCCTAAACTGCCATTTCTCACAGCTTACATACAATGTTTAATGAGAATACGTTCTATTGTATTAGCATCTCCGTTTGAATCAGCATTCCCAAATTGCAACACTTGACTCAGTCCCTGAGCACAGCATACCGGCCTTAAGAAAACGGCTTTCAGGAAACCAAAGTGCCCTTGTAGAAATGCAAAGCAAGTGGTAGAGTTAATCCTTGCTCAAAATAGACTAATATCACACACTGAAAAACTTGAGGGGGGTGGGCGGACTGTGAGAATTAGACCAGAAATGCCCAAGACAGATGAGACAGTGAAATGTAAGGCTGGACACTCGGGGGAAATGGGGGTCGTTTAGGACAAGTCAGGTGAGTGGGTCAGCAGTAAAGACCTTAAAGAATAAAGCTTGTGTAGAGGCGGGATCTGCACGTGCGTCACGGGAGAGCCTGGGATATGGGACTTAAAGGGGTGAAAATGTGTACAGCCTGCGGTGGAGGGGGCCACGGTGCATCAAGAGTAAAAAGTGGGGAAGGGGGAGGAAAAGGGTAGTGAGACGTGGCAGCGGGGCTAAGAAGCAGCCAGGGACCAGAGTGCGGGGCGCTGGGCAGGCAAGGGAGCACAGAGCCAGGGTGGAAGAGGTGAGCAGGGCCGCGAGGAGGCCTTCGGGAGTTGGAGGGAGTTCCAGAGGCCTCGAGGGCGGGAGATGAACTGAGTTAGGGGAAGCACTGGGTGGCCCGTCTAGGGGAGGGTCTCGGGGCGGGCCCAGGGCGCCGGGACCCCAGCTACCTTGAGGGCTTCCAGCCGGTAGCGCTGGGTGGAGCTGGGGTCCATCATGACCGTCACCGCTTTCACCAGCTGCTCGCACAGCGCGTTCACTTGATCCATCGCCATGGCTAACGCCACGCGCCGCGAGCGTACACTACGACCGTCCCGGGAGCACGAGGCAAGGACGGCTCTTTGCCGGACCACACGTTGGTACCGGGCAGCAGCGGGCTGGGGGTGGGGGTGGGAAGAGGGAGGAGGAACGTGAGCAGCAGAACCTAGAGCCGGGAAGGACCGGGCGCTGCGCACGCGCCCGATCTGCCACTGCGCACGCGCCCACGGAAGTGGCGGCTCTCCTGTGACGGTTGCGCTTGGGTGGGTGGAGCAAGAGACGGAAGGGTCGTGGTGCGCAGGCGCGTTAACGGCCCCTCGCGGCCCCGGGGCTGCCAGGCTTCAGTCCGCTTGGCTAGCGGCCGGGCGCGAGGGCCGGTTGGGAGGTCTTTTGGGATTTCTGCTTCGATCCTCTGTTGTCACGCGGAATAAATCTCTAAACTCACTGGCCCGCTTCCCGGAAGGCGAGAAGATATTCTAAACCCTTTCATTTTCCTTCCAGTGGACACTGACCAACCCCAGCATCCGCGGCTTCCTTTGGCAGTTTTGCCAGGTGTTTGTCTCCTTGGTAAGAATATTTAGAATCGTTCAGTACCGGTGTTCATATTTTTCATATTGTCCCGGCTATTGGCTTTATGATGTATCATGACCGGTGACACATCGCCCCGCAACTTATGTGAAAAAGAAAAGGCGGTAAAGAGAAAGATAATGCCCGGAGATTGCCTCTAGGGACATTTTTCTTGTAGGGTTAGAAACAAAAAACTTTCTTCTGTGCCTCTTATACCTTCCCCTTCACTTGTACTCTTTTTCCTGCTTGTGTCACTATCCGATTGGCTCCAAACCTCTTTTGTGTAGATTGGTATAAACCAAGATTTGAAAAGATGTTGAAGATTGGCGCGATTTGATTGCCGAATGCTAGATATGATTTCAATGTCGTGTGTAATCCTCAATCTGAAAGCAGGGTTTTGCTGGAAGTGTGTTCATTTCCCGTTTTTACAAAAGTCTTGCTTTTCCAGTAAATACATAAACTGGAAAACTCTACTGATTCACTGTCTCTCATGTCTACCGCATCATTTTTTTGTTTGTTTTTTGCGGGGGGTATTTTGTACTTGGTGAAATGTTACCTTTAAATCACTGCTTTGTATTTTATTTCTGGTATTTGTATTCAACAAAGTGCTTAGCCTGTATAGTGGTGGTTCTTTGTGACAATGCATTAACTATTTTCTGGCTTAATTTATTCCAGTATTACAGAAAGGCAACTTCAAAGGAAAGCGATTTCTGTTATGTTGTGGTTTTTACTTATGAATGTTTAAACTATCACATTCTGTTTTAGGTGAGTGGTAAACTGGAATTCAGAAGGGATTAATTCCTTAAATTCTCTGATTTTCTTAAAATATGTATTTTCTTTCCACTAGCTGCCCAGCTTTGTAGTTGCATGGCACCTTTTTTCAGGGTGAATGTTAATTTAAAAAAAATTTTTTTTAGAATACAGTTGGATGCTTACTCAACTGTGTAACCTGTGTTTCTGATATTTATATCATGCATTTTTGGTGTTTGCATAAGTATCTTATTTACATCGGACCATTTGTCTCTGCTGCATATTATCATTGTCTGTAGAGCCTTTGGAAATCATAATGCTGTGCTGAGCATCATGATGCTGAGTGATGGCTTCGGTTCAGTCCCCAACACCACATACACAACTGTCGGAACAATGAAAACCAGATGAAAAACTAAATTAAGTTGATTCTCTCTTTCTCTCTCTCCCTCTCACTCTCCTCTCTTAAAAAGAAATCATAATGCCTCTAAATTACATCTATACTAATTACATTAGGATGTTTGGTGGTGAAAGTGTCAGATATTGATGTTTTTAAAGGTTCCCAGGTGATTCCAATATGTTGCAAAATTTGGGAGCTGCAGATTATATTCCTTCTTGCAGATTACTAACAACTTTAAATAACATTAGTATCCACTCTCAAGTATGTAAAGTTGTTCTAATCTACCACTCATACCTTTATGTCTATCCTGAAGTATATGCTAGTATGTTCTTTTGTGTTCAAAAATTGTCATGAATACAAAAATTACCATTAGAAAACTACCAAGTATTGCTATAGGCAAGATCCAGTGATGGTTTGCTTAGTTTAATGATTGAAAGTTTGAAGAGAAACAGAATTTTTACATAGTGTCAAAGTATCTTCTTCCCAGATATTTATTAGTTACAAAAGGAAAAATAGTAAGTTCATGATAAAGCTTCATGAAAAGAGCTTCATGATATTCTTTCCTTTTCTTTCTTTTTTTGTGCACCAGGGATTGAACAATCCAGGGGTGCTTAACCAATGAGCCACACCACCCTGTTTTATATTTTATTTTGAGACAGGGTCTCGATAAGTTGCTCAGGGCCTCGTAAAGTTGCTGAGGCTAGATTTGAAATGATCCTCCTATCTCAGGCTTCTGAGTCACTGGGATTACAGGCATGCACCACTATGCCTGGCACTTCATGATATTCTTACCAAAAATGCGTAATCTCAGTCGTGAGAAAATGTTAAACAAATACAAATTAAGTGTCATTTTCAAAATAACCAGTACTCATCAAAAGTATTAAGGTTGTGAAAAACAAAGAAAGATAAGAGGAAGAGTCACAAATTGGAGTAGAATAAGAGGACATGACTAAATGCATTGTAGGATCTGTATTGTATCCTGGAACAAAAAAAGGAAAACCCAGTGAAATTCAAATGAGTATGTAGTTGAGGTAGTGCGGTTTTTGTTGTTGTTTGTTTTTGGTTTTTTTTGACAGGGTTTCCCCCTAAGTTGTCCAGGCTGGCTTTGAATTTGTGACCCTCCTCCCTATATCTCCCCAGTAGCTGTACTGTAGGTGTGTACCACCATGCCTGGCTGCTTTATAAGTGTTTGTTTTTTAATTTTGATAATATTGCTAAGTAAAATGTTAACATTACGGAAAACTCAATGTAGAAGAATCCTACTATTTTTGTAAATTTTTGTAAGTCTAAAAGTATTTTAAGGGTTAGAGTGGTGGCTCAGAGGTTAGAGTACTTGTCTGGCATGCATGAGGACCTAGGTTCAAACCCCAGCACCACATACACAACGAAGTGTCTGAAAAACAAAAACCAGATGAAAAAAATAAAATTGATTCTTTCTCCACCCACTTTTTTTTTTCTAAAGAGAGAGGGCAGTGAGAGAGAGAGAAAAAGAGAATCAATTATTATTTAGTTTTTCCTGTGGCTTTCATTGCTCTGACACTTTGTTGTGTACATGGTGCTAGGGTTCGAACCTGTGTCATTGCACATGCCAGGCAAGTGCCATAACCGCTGAGCCATCTCTCCAGCCCCTCCCCCACTCTTAAAAAAAAGTATTTCAAAATGAAAATTTTAAAAGTTTTCATGAATGTTATGATGTTACACAGTTGTCCCTTGGTATCCACAAGAGAATTCCAGGACCTGCCTTTTTGAGGGGGGCAGGACTGGAGATTGACTCCAGGGTTTCAAGAATATTAGGCAAAAGCTCTTACCACTGAGCAACAACCCCTGCCCCTTCCAAATATGTTAAATCATCTTTAGATTACTTATAATCCCCTAACACAAGTAAATGCTACATAAATACTTAATCTGTTTTGCTTAGGAGATGAAGTCTGTACATGTTAACTACACATAGTTTTTTCCCCCTGGATATTTTCTATGTGAGGTTGGTGGATGTGGGACTCTCAGATATCAAGGACTGACTGCACATATCATGTTCTGCTTTTCCCTAAATTTATACGTGAGATGTGTCTATCAACTAGATTTCATTGGCCTTTTTTCCCTAGTGATGGGCATTATGGTTTTAATTTGCATTTCCCTCTGACTAACGATGCTGAATCCATTTTTAGGCACCTATTGGCTATTTGTATATTTTTTTGTAAAATGTTTGGTTCTTTTGAGGAAGAGTATTTTTAAAGCTTTTACTGCTTATTTTATCTTCATAAAATTGTCCTAATTTATTTTCATGCCGGCAGTTTATGAAAATGCATTTCATTCTTGTTAATTTCCATGCCTCCCCTGCCTATTCCTATTAAATTTTAATCATTTTTTGCTTGTGAACATGTAATATTTTTCCCTCTTTTTTCTAACCTTAGAATAATTTCACTGAGTTATACAGCTTATGAATTTGTAATCACTAGAAACATGTGCAAATGATACTGAACATGAAGGCAAATTGATGGTAACTTACATATGAAAGAATGGATATACAGTTTGCCCATTTTAAATTAGGTATCTTTCTGTCCTAAATTCTTGTCTTACAGAAAAAATGGCTACTGGACAGGATAGAGTGGTTGCTCTGGTGGACATGGACTGTTTTTTTGTCCAAGTAGAGCAGCGGCAAAATCCTCATTTGAGGAATAAACCTTGTGCAGTCGTACAGTACAAATCATGGAAAGGTGGTGGGTATGTATCATCATTATTATTGTTTTTTAATCTATGGGAATACAATGGTGCTGTGGTAGGTATTATTTTTTGAGGTAATTGAATAGTGGCATCTGTGATCAAAAAGTTTCTTCCAATTTTATGTGATATAGTCTATTCTTGTCAAGTTTCATTGTTTTTGATTGTGGATCATGTAATTTTTTTTTATCCTCTTTTTTTCTAACCTTAGAATAATTGCAGTGAGTTATGAAGCTCGTGCATTTGGTGTCACTAGAAACATGTGGGCAGATGACGCTAAGAAGTTATGTCCAGATCTTCTACTGGCACAAGTTCGTGAGTCTCGTGGGAAAGCTAACCTCACCAAGTAAGAAAAAAGGTTGCTTAAAGTGATATAAAGGAATTGGAAATAGTGTTTCAGGATGGTTAGAACTAGTGTTTCAAATTTTTTGTTTTGTTTCACAATACTGGCTGGGAATTGAACCCAGTGGCACTCTTCCACTGAACTACATCCCCAGTCCTTGTTATTTTTTGAGACAGGGTCTCACTAAGTTTGAGACTGGCCTCAAACTTATGATCTTTCTGCCTGAAACTCCCAAGTGTCTGGGATTATAGGGTTGCTCCACTAGGCACAGCTGGTGTTTCAAATTTGGTTTGTGTAAATAACAAAATAACATCTTAAAAAGTTGCCTTGGGGGGGGGGGCTGGAGCAGTGGCTCAGCGGTTACAGTGCTTGCCTGGCATGCACAAGTGCATGGGTTCAAACCCCAGCACCCAAATACACAACTAAGTGTTTGAGCAGTGAAGGCCATGTGAAAAACTCAGTAAAAATTCACAAGAAAAACTAAATAAATTGATTCTCTCTCTGAAACAAAACAAAATAAAACAAAAACAAAAAACCTGGAGGCAGGGAGCTGGAGAGAATGGCTCAATGGTAGAGCATTTGCCTGGCATGCACAAGGACCCAGGTTCAAAACTCAGCACCACATACACAACTAAGTGTTGGAAAAACAAAAACTAGATGAAAACTTGACATTCTCTCTTTAGGAAAAAAAACAAAAACAAAAACAAATTCATTTGTAAGATAGGTACTAGTATTACCACTTCACAGATGAGGAATCAGGTTTAGAGAAGTTAAATAATTTAAGTTCACACAGCTAAGTAGAAGATTGAGGATTCACATCTTTTATTTTTGGTGCCTGGGACTGAACCCAGGGGTGATTAACCATTGAGACACATTCCCAGCCTTTTTTATGTGTTATTTTGAGACAGGGTCTCGCTGAGTTGCTGAGACTGGCTTTGAACTTACGATCATCATCCTGTCTCAGCCTCCCAAATTGCTGGGATCATATGCCACCATGCCTGGCCACATCTGTTTTTTTCAGATTCTAGTAACTGCATTCTTTTAGTGCACTAAATTGTGTAGTATGGTTTTGGGGATCACATTTTGACTTGGACCTTGACTCATTTCTAAATTAACTTATGAATTAGAAGTCTGAAGGCGGAGTGGCATAGTTAACCTTCACATTCACATTGGAGTTATTGCTAGGAAAGGAGATTGATTTGACTGAAGATTAGTAGTTTAACTCTACAGCAGAATTAATTCAGTGCCAGGGGCCAGCTCCAGCAGAACTCTTGGGTCCCTGAAGGAAGAGTGGAGTCAGTGCAGAGGAACAACTTGAACCTCCGGAGCAAGTTGCAAGCAGACACAGTACCCTGCTTGAGGAAAATGCCGTCTGTTCTTTATTGTTGAACATTTTTATGTAGGTTCACAAAAAAGACTTTCATTATCTGCTTCATTGTACAATTATCTTTTCAGTTTCCCAGTAATCTTAAAGTATCAACCATTAGTACAATTTGTGTCCTCAACCTCCCCACCACATTGACCATATGTAACTATTTGGTTTAAACTGTTTCCAAGCACCAGACATAAAATTACTTAAAGCATCAACCATCAGTACAGTTCATGTCCTCAGCCTTCCCACCACATTGACCATATTCTTTAAACCTGTTTTAACAAAAGACAGAGATCAAACACTTCTCCAAATTCTGTCTCCCTATTTTTCTCCAGAAGTTTCTACAAACCATTACTTCATTAGATAAGAGAAGCACTTAAAGGTCACTGCACTGCATTAATCTAGAAGCCCTATTTTAGCATAAATGAAAAGTTTCTTAATTAGACTATGATATAGGTAATTCCTATACCCTAATAACTACTAACCTAAAACTATTTCATTATTGTATGTAACTTACTAGATATTCTGTAGCTATTCTAGGTCCTATAATTGTTAATTCTATAAAGTATTTGTTTATCCTAACCTGGGCTAAGAATATAAAACCTAACCTCTGCAAAGGTAAAAAAGATAAACATGTCTTATTTACTACTAAGAAGTTAAAACTCAATCTCTGCTAAGCCAGGAAAGGCAAACATGTCCTATTTACTGCTAAGGGGTTAAAACTCAGTCTCTGCAAGAACAGGAAAGATAAACGTGCCTTTCTCACTCAAAGTTTACAACACAATGTGAACACTCGATAGTATTGGTAAATGTTTTATGTATACTGTTTCTTTGTTCCTTAGTTCTAATTATTTTGCTTTCTATTTCCAATTCTGTATTAAAGTAAGTACAACTTTATTTTCTGTGATTTCTACATGTGTTATTACAAATATCCTTCTCAATAATCCGCAACAGTTGTCTGAGCAATGGAATTCTCATAACAATCAGAGTTTCCAATTTGAGTAAATTCACAATACATATAATTACTAGAACACAACCAATTCCTAGAAGGGATGGTTTTGGCAATTTCCAGGGCTGACTTTGCCTAGCCTATCCCCAAGTCTGGACTTTGTCAGACAGAGCTTCGGTGGACATTGCCTCCTCCAATTCAGCTAATAGATATATGCTGTATTACATTGAGTAGAATGTTATGCTGATGTACAAAGTGTAACTTCAGAAATATGTATTTTTGACTTCATAGTGTGATCTGGAAAAGCCATAGTCCACCAAATTTAAATGTGATCATTTATTTATGTATGTACGTACGTATGTATGTATGTATGTAGTAGGGATTGACCCAGGGAAGTTTAAATACTGAGCCACATCAGTAGTGCTTTTTATTTTTTATTTTGAGACAGGGTCTTGCTAAGTTGCTTAGGGTCTCGCTAAGTTGCTGAGGCTAGATTTGAATTTGTCATCCTCCTGCCTCAGTCTTCCCAAGCTACTGGGATTACAGGTGCGGACCACTGTGCCTGGCTCCTGCTTATGGTTAACTAGAAGATATATGATGTATTTGGCGTCCCCTGAGGAAGGTTGTCTGCCTGCCCTGGTGCATCACCACATTCTAGGCACTTCAGTTTGATAATTTGAATGTTAGTATATGCAGAAGTCATTGGTTGGGGTATGTGTGTGTAGTGATGACCAAGTTCACCATTGACTGAAGTAAAAGTATATATCAGTTTGTTAATTTTTGTGAGAAAATGCTATCCTTACTAAGAAAGACTAGCTACTTTGATTCATTGAGTAGTTTTTCCTGTAGGTTATCTCTTA
This sequence comes from Aplodontia rufa, assembly GCA_004027875.1. Lineage (NCBI taxonomy): Eukaryota > Metazoa > Chordata > Mammalia > Rodentia > Aplodontiidae > Aplodontia > Aplodontia rufa. The sequence continues at coordinate 51,156 of PVKS010008550.1, read as the reverse complement.
TTTGAAGACAGAATTAGAAGTAAAAGACTACATGGTAGATATGTGAAAATAACAAAAGGAATAGGTGATCATTGTAAAGTGTTTTCTAGTATGAAACATTTTTTTCCCCTTTTAGAGAGATCCTTGTCAGATGAACAAGTTCATGCTTTCTACCTTGGCAATGTTCACATTGCACACAAAAAATATGTAGGGCATGGTGGCATACACCTGTAATCCTAGCAGGTTGGGAGGCTGAAGCAGGAGAATCGCAAGTTCAAAGCAAGCCTCAACAACTTAAGTGAAGCCCTAGGCAACTTAGCAAGAACTTGTTTCAAAATAAAAATTAAAAAGGGCTGGGGATATATATAGCTTAGTGGTAAGCACCCCTGGGTTCAGTCCATGGGGCCAAAAAAGTTTACCTCCATGGTTTTTTATTTTCCTTGTATCATCTGCTTGCCCATGGACTCCTTTAGTTGGGTTACTATTTAGTCTCTATTAAGCCAGTTGTCTTTTTATCGTGCATATTATTATTCATTCTGAGAGGGAGAAGATGTAGCCTGACAGTTTCAAGGTTGCCTCCTTTTATTGCCTACACATATGATCGTTATATTTCTTAGGTACCGGGAGGCCAGTGTTGAAGTGATGGAGGTAATGTCTCGTTTTGCTGTGATTGAACGTGCCAGCATTGATGAAGCTTATATAGATCTGACCAGTGCTGTACAAGACAGACTACAAAAGCTACAAGGTCAGCCTATCTCTGCTGACTTGTTGCCAAGCACTTACATTGAAGGTTTGCCCCACGGCCTTACAACAGCTGAAGAGACTGTTCAGAAAGGTACTTCCATATCATCGTATTGCTTCTGCTTCCTGCCTTTGGAACTGCTTTGCTTGGTCATGCTGATTCTTCTTGGAATGATTGAAAGGAAACAAAATATATCCTGAATGACTAACAAGACTCATATGGAAGGATATATAAATTCACTTATCTTTCCAGGTATATGCATGTTGAAAAGCTGTGAAATCTGTATGAAAGTTAATATCTCTTTAGATATAGCTAAGGAAGGTTAATGTTATTAGTAGAAGGTAGAAGGCTGACTGAGCACTTCCTTCATCTGTAAGTTAATTTATATTATTGTAACTTAGTTCCTTGGTTTCTTCATCTGTAAGCAGGATGAGGTTTTTTTTTCCCCCTGCACTTTCAAGGGGATAGACAGAAGAACCCAGGAGTGCTTTACCACTGATCTGTATCCCCAGTCCTATTTATTTTTTATTTTGAGACAGGATCTCACTAAATTGCTGAAGCTGGCTTTGAACTTGGGATCCTCACTAAATTGCTGGAGCTGGCTTTGAAATTGTGATCCTCCTGCTTCAGCCTCCCAGATAGCTGGGATTAACAGGTGTACACCACTGTGCCTGGTCAGGTGAGCTCTTTTAGGAGACACCTCAAATATAGGGAGCTGAGTCATTCAAAATTTCTTCTAATCATGCTGGATGTGGTGCACACATATAATCCCACTGGCTCAGAAGGGAGGCTAAGGCTAAGGCAGGAGGACCCAAAGTTGGAGGGAAACCTCAGTAACTTAGCAACTTAATGAGACTAAAAAAAAGGCTAAGGTTGTAGCTCAGTTTTTAAGCACCCATGTTCAGTCCCTGGTACCAACCCCCCTCCTACCACCCCACCAATAGAACACTTCTAAAATAAATTTCTAGTACATTTTCATCAGTGGACTGTTCAGGGTTCCTCTTACTTTATTTTACAATTTTTCTTCATCGTGTTTACTGTTTCTACCCCAGTGTTATATTTGATATCTCTCTCTTTTTTTTTTTTTGCAGTGGGGGGGTACTAGGTGTTGAACCTAGGGGCAATTTACCACTGAACCATATCTCCAGCCTATTTATTTTTTTAGAGAGAGAGGACAGTGAGAGAAAGAGAGAATCAATTGTTTACTTTTTTTTTTAATGAAAGAAAGAAAAAGAGAATTTTTATTTAGTTTTTCATATAGCCCTTGTTGTCCAACACTTCCTTGTGTACATGGTGCTGGGGTTCGAGCCCACGTCCTGGTGCTTGCTAAGTTGCTTAGGGCCTTGCTAAGTTACTGATGAAGCTGGCTTTGAACTTGTGGTCCTCGTTCACTCAGCCTCCCAAGCCAATGGGATTACAGGTGTGTGCCACCATGCCCGGTGTATTTGACATATCTTAGATATGTATATACCATTATAAATTACACAGTATCATTTTATATATGTGATTTTTAATTATAAGATGATATTGTATTATTATAGATCTTGTTTTTTAAATTTTTCTTCCAATGGTGATTTTGAAGATCTGTCCATATGGCTGTATTTATAGGTAATTGATGGCTTTTACCTGCACCGTAATCCATGGTGTGGATCCACCATGTTTATAGACCCTTCTCTCTAGGGATAATTCATTGGTTGCTTCAGACATCTACTTGTTAGTATGATGAATGTACTTTCCCTCCTTGGACCTATGTAAAAGTTTCTCTGGGGAATATTTATAGGAGTGAACTAAGAGATCAATGGGTATTCACATATAATTAGTTTCATACTTGTAAACCTGTGAATGGGTCCCACGCAGAACTCCCACCAGACTGACTTTCAACCCCAGGACTCAATGAACTGGAGAAGAAGTGGTTTCTTTGTGGTCTGGAGTCACTGAGTCAGTTAGCTGCTTGTGACTCTAAATAAACATAGCCTACCTTTTGTAAATGGGGAAAAAAAAAAAAAAAATATATATATATATATAAAAAAATTAGTTTCATGAAGTACTGCCAGATTACTGCCCAGAATGACTGTTACAGTTTACACTCCTCTTGGCAGTACAAGAGATCTTGTTTCCCTCATATTGTCACCAATGGTTGGTATTATCTAAAATGTTTAAAAATATTGGCTAAAGAGGTGGCTATTGAAGTGCTATTTTGTGTTTTTTTGTTTTGCTTTAATAAACATTTCTCTGATTACTAATTAAGTTTGAGCATCTCTTCATGTATTTGTTGGCCAACTGAGTTGCCACTTTTGTGATTTGTTTATAATCTTCACTTTATTCCATTGAATTTGCTGTCATTTATTTAGTTTTTTATTTTCAAGAGTTCTTGTATATCTTTAGTGTCTTGTCTCTTTTTGACATTGCACATATCCTCTCTCAAGTTTGTCATCAATGTATTAATTTTGTTTATGTTATGCTTTGTTGAAAATTCTTAAAAGTCTGTCGGTTCTTGCTGTACATGGTGGCACATTCCTGTAATCCCAATGGCTTGGGAGACTGAGGCAGGAGGATCTCAATTCAAAGCCAGCCTCAGCAATTTAGCAAGGTCCTGTCTCAAAATAATAAATGAAAAGGGCTGGGTATGTAGCTCAGTGGTAAAGCACCCCTCGGTTCAATCCTCAGTACCAAAAAGAAAAAAAAAGTCTGTCAGTTGTTCATATTATGAGTTGTGCATTTTGAGTCACATTTCAGAAATCCATTTCTACCAGAATTTTACAAAAACTTTTCTCCACTTTTTTTCTGTTTGCCTTAGAGTTATTTCTAGACCTTTCAGCAATATGAAGTTTACCTTTTTTAAAATAGGAGATACCTTAATTCTTTTTAGAGTGACCAGTTTTCCCAACAGTTATTTCTTAATCTGTTCTTTCCTCAACTTTCCATATACAATTAAGCCTTATTCTGTAGTGTTCTATTAATTTGTCTGTTCCTGTTCCAGGAACACATTATTTTTATTACTGGTAATAGTATGTCTTAATATTTGATAAGGAATCCTCTTTGTTTTTCAAAATTTACTTAGCTATTTATGCAGCTTTGTTGTTCATTGAATTTTAGAATATGTAAGTTGGATTCCACAAAATGTCTTCATTGAATTTACATTTTTATAGAAGATAGTTTATTTTTTTACTTTAATTTTTTTTTTCTAAAGAGAAGTACAGTGAAAGAAAGAATCAATTTTATTTAGTTTTTCATGTGGCTTTCGTTCCTCCAACACTTTGTTGTGTACGTAGTGCTGGGGTTCAAACCCAGGTCCTTGCGCATGGCAGGCAAGTGCTATAACTGCTGAGCCACCGCTCCAGTTGCTAGTTTTTCTTTTATTTTCTGTGATGCTGGGGATCAAACCCTAGTGTGATATTTCAGTGAAGCTATACATTTTGTAATAATCAGAGAAGTATAATTGACATATCTTTCACTTCAGTCATTTATCATTTTGTTTTGGGAACATTCACAATCCTTTCTGCTAGCTATTTTAAAATATAAAATTAATTGTTGTCAGTCATACAGTTACTAGGCTATAGAATGTTGAAGTTATTCTTCCTTTCCAACTGTACCCCTGGACCCATTAACCATCCATTCTCCATGCATTCCTTCTGTACTCCTCCAAGTTTCTGGTAACCACTATTATATACTTTACTTCTTAATATCTTTCCACTTCTTTTTAGCTTCCACAGATTAGTGATATTTGCATTTTTGTACTTAACTCACTAAACATATCCCCCAGACTCATTTAAGTTGCCACAAATGATGATTGCATTTTTATATGGCTGAATAATATTCTATTGTGTATATATACTAAATTTTCTTTATTCATTTATAGACATCTGTTGTCATATCACCTATTGTGAATTGTAGTATTTCAGTAAAAAAAAAAAAAAAGTCCAGGTTATCTCTTTGACATACGGATTTCCTTTGCTTTGGTAACTCAATAATAGAATTACTGGCCAAGCACCATGATGCCCACCTCTAATCACAGCAACTTGGGACACTGATGCAGGAGGATTGCAAGTTTGAGGCCAACCTGGGCGAAGACTATCTCAAAAAATAGAAAGGGCTGCCAGGAGTGGTGGCACACACCTATAATCCCACTGACTTGGGAGACTGAGACAGCAGGTTCATGGTTCAAAACCAGTCTCAGCAATTGAGCAAGGTCTTATGCAATTTAGTGAGACCCTGTCTCAAACTATAAAATGGGGTAGGGATGTGGCTCAGTGGTCAAGCACCCCTGAATTCAATCCCTGGTACCAAAAAGAAAAAGAAAGGGCTGAGGATATAGCTCAATGGAACAGTGCTTGCCTAGTACACATGAGGCCCTGTGTTCAATTCCCAGTACTGCAAAAAGAAAAAGAAAAACTAAAACTCTGCCTAGATCAGTGTCCTGAAGCATATCCATGTTTTCTTCAAATAGTTTTATAGTTTTGAGTCTTACATTTAAGTGTTTGATCCTATAGCAGTCATCCCCTCTCTGTGTAATTGGAGATTGAACTGGGGTGCTTTATCACTGAGCTATATCCCCAGATTTTTTATTTTGAGATTGGATTTCACTAATTTGCTCTGGTTAGCCTCAAACTTTTAATCCTTTTACCTCATCCTCCTGAATTGCTGGGATTATAGGTGTGTGCTACCAGACCTGGTCCCATAGCACTTTTTTTTTTTTGTACTAGGGATGAAACCCATAGATATTTAAACACTGAGCATGTCCCCCCACCTTTTTTTTTTTTTGGCTTTGAGATAGGGTCTCACTAAGTTGCTCAGGCTGGCTTTGGACTTGTGATCCTCCTGCCTCAGCCTCCTGAGCTGCTGGGATTACAGGCATGCAGCATCACACCTGGCTGTCCTGAAGCACTTTTTTCTATCTTTTTTAAATTTTATTTTATTGAAGAGTTGTGTTATACAATCACAAATGCATATGTAGTAGCAATATGATATGCCCCTGATCCTAATCTATAATCACCCCCACATCACCCACACCCCAGTCTCTTGACTTTCTATATTTACCCCCAATAACAGATAGAAATGTGATAGTGCATTTTTCAGAATTAAATGATTGCATAAGTATCATTTGGCATCTCCAGGGATTAAAGAGTAAGCTACTTTGTTGATTCTCCCCGCTAGATCGCTCCCTATCATCCTTCCTCCACCCCTCCCTCCCGCCTCTTCTCCTCCTTCCCATCTAGGGTTCCCCTAGAATATGTGTTGCTTTGACTTTGGTGAGTCTAGTATGTGAGCTTGACCTTCACCCAAGCCTAGGTTTTGCTCTAGCCTCCATAAATGAGGGAAAACCCTTGAGTATCTGGAGTTGGCTAATTTTGCTCAGCATGATTTCTTTCATTGCCATCCATTTACCTTCAAAGGCCATGATACTGTTGTTTCTAATAGCTGAGTAGAACCCATAGTATATATAAATACCACAGCTTTTGGATCTATTCATCCAGTGAAGGGCATCTGGGTTGATTCCATAATTTAGCTATTATAAATTGAGCTGCTATAAACATTGATTTTGCTATGTCACTGTAATGTAAAGTACTTTTTTACACATTTTGGAGATGAGTTCTTTGTCAGATAAAGGTATTCAAGTATCTTCTGGTCAATGGCTTGTTTTTTCTCTTTAAATATTGACTTTTAATAAACAGATGCTTAATTTACTCCAATTTATCTTTTCTTTTTTAAAGAGGGACAGTGAGAGAGAGAGAGAGGGAGGGAGTCAAATTTTATTTAGTTTCTCATGTGGCTTTTGTTGCTCTGACACTTCATTGTGTACATGGTACTGCGGTTCAAACCCATGGCCTTGTGCATCCCATGCAAGCGCTGTAACCACTGAACCACTGCTAGTGGCTAGCCCCAATTTATCTTTCCTTCATGGCTAGTAATTTTTGTTTTATTTAAGAAATATTTACTTACCTGAAATCATTAAGATATTCATTTTATTTTAAAGTTTTATTGTTAACTTTCTCATTCAGATATACAATCCAGTGTGCATGATATGTATGTATGTAGTGTGAGTAGGGATCAGCAGTCTTTTTTTTATTATATGAATATGTAATTATTATATCTTTAGTCAGGCTTAACTTCTTTTTTTTTTTTTAGAGAGAGGGACAGTGAGAGACAGAGAAAGAGAGAAACAACTTCATTCAGTTTTTCATATGGCCTTAGTTGCTCCAACACTCAGTTTGTGTACGTGGTGCTGGGGTTTGAACCCGGGTCCCTGTGCTTGCCAGGCAAGGGCCGAAACCGCTGAGCCACCGCTCCAGCCCCCAGGCTTAACTTCTATAAAGGTCTTGTGAATTCACTTGTTATGTTCCTAGATGACTGAAATTTTTTACTGCTGTTGTGATTTTATGTTTTTTTTATTGTAATTTCTACTTGGTTGTTGATGTGTAAGGGAATGATAACTGATTTTGTGTGTGTGTGTGTGTATGTGTGTGTGTGTACTGGGGATTGAATCCTAGAATGCTTATTAACCCCTTGAACTACACCCAGACAGGGTCTCACTAAGTTGCTGAGGCTGGCTTTGAACTTGTGATCCTCTTGCCTCAGTCTCCTGAGTCTCAGGGATTACAGGCGTGCACACCACCATGCCCAGCTCATAAATGAATTATTTTTAAGTTTATTTACCTCATCTGACAAAAACTTGTGACATAATCTGTTTGAAGTGCTTCAATAAACTGTACTTGAAAGCTGAAAATTTTTTCTTAGACTTGAATAAAATTAGTACAGTAAAAGTTCATATTTATAGTAGATTATGATAATTTTAGGTTCCAGATCTAAGAATATGCACAACAGTGCAATCTTATTTATTTAGTCAGATATGTTGTAAGTAGAATTCAACTGGATTTCCCAGGGCAAAGAATTCTGCAATTAGAGACTTTTCAGTGATGTCTGTATGTCTTTTTTCTAGACATTTTCTTGTTCTTATGATAATAGCCATAGTCACTGTAGTATATCCTACATTTCATTTGCAACATAGTTTTTTTTTTTTTTTGAGATGGTCTCACTACTTAAAGCTTCACGTATTTGCTGAGGCTGGCTGTTTTTTTTAAGAGAGGGATAGTGAGAGAGAATCAATTTTATTTAGTTTTTCATGTGGCATTTGTTGCTTCAACACTTCATTGTGTACGTGGTCCTGGGGTTTGAACCTGGATCCTTGTGCATCCCAGGCAAGCGCTGTAACTGCTGAGCCACTACTCCAGTCCCCTGAGGCTGGCTTTGAACTTGCAGTTCTCCTGCCCCTGCCTCCTGAGCTTCTGGGATTACAGACATTTGCCACCATGCCTGGCTTCATTTGTAGTATACAGAGTTTTGAACTAATATTTTGTAATATTCTTATTCACATGAGCTCTTTCAATTAAAACATTTGAATGTTAGACATTAACCAAAAGGAAAACGGGCACAAATCTGTGGTAAGTTAACTTATTGGGGTAACTGTAAGACAATCTGTTATTACCTGAAGAAACAGAACAGATTTGATCTTGGAGTTAACAGTGGTAAGTGGAGTTTTCATAGGTTTCATGTTTTAAGATATGAGAAATCCCAGCTACTTGGGACGCTGAGGCAGGAGGATTTATAAATTCAAGGCCAGTTTGAGCAACTCAGCCAGACCCTGTCTCAAAATAAAATTAAAAAAGCAGGTGGCTGTGGCTGTAGAGTACTTGCCAAGCACATGCAAGGCCCCACGTTCAATCCGCAGTACTGCAAGGAAAGCATAAAAGGGAAAGAAAATCTGAATGAAATAGGGTGGGTTGCAATGGATATGTGAAGTATTTTGAAGTGGGCCTAACAGGCTTCCTAATGTGAAATGAAGAAAAGGATTCAATATTTTATTTTAAACCTTTAGTAGAGGGGCTGGAGCAGTGGCTCAGCAGTTGAGGTGCTTGCCTGGCATGTGCAGGGACACAGGTTCAAACCCCAGCACCACGTACATGAGGTGTCAGAGAAAAAAAAAAAACCACATGAAAAACTAAATAAAATTGATTCTCTTTCTCATACTGTCCCTCTTTCTTTATTAAAAAGGAAAAAAGGAAAGAAATAGTTCATTGGAAGAATCTTTGAAAGGAATAAGAGATGAGATATTTTTTCAGGGGTTTTGTTGTTGTTGTTGGGGGTGGGGTGCACTGGAGACTGAACCTAGGGCTTCTCGCTTGCTAGATAAGTGCTCTACCACTGAGCTACATCTCTAGCCCTTTTAAAATTTTTATTTAAGACAGGCTAAGTTGCCCAGGCTTGCCTTGAACTTTGGATCTTCCTGCCTCTACCTTCCGTGTATCTGGGATTACAGATATGAGCCACCGTGCCTGAAAAGATGTGATGTTTGATTTTAGTTATGTTTAGTTTGAAGTTTTATATAATGAAAACTTCCATAAGAGTTACTTTGTAGGAAGACAAATGTAAGGAATTAGAATTTAAGTAGGCTTGAGAATAGGAAGATGTGCATGTACTCATAAGCAAGTTAAACCATAAGATTGTACCAGTTCATCAAGAGGAGAAATGCGTGTAGAGAGAAGAGAAAAATGTTCAGTATTCATGACTATGTGAAAATATCTTTCTATATCCAACTTAGAGCTATTCATAATTCATAGGCATGAAGAAAAATAGAAATATATTGTGTCGTGTGGAAATCAGGAGCATAGAAAAGATGGATATGCTGGTTTAAGGAGATAGTAATAAGGTAAAAATAAGGCAAGAAAATATACTCAAAAGTATCTTGGAGGGGCTAGAGGTGTAGCTCACTGGTAGAGTGCAAGCTTAGCATGTGCAAGGCCCTGTGTTTAATCCCCAGCACCACATTTAAAGGGCCAAAAAAAGTACCTTGGAGAGGTAAAGATTCACATATACAAAGGTGAGGAAGGTGCGCATGTTGAAGGAAATATTTTTCAACTATTAATGGCTGCTACTCTCCTTTGCTGACATATATTAAGAAAACGTTGGCTCAGTGGTTATAGTGCTTGCCTGGTGTATGCAAGGACCCAGGATTAAACCCCAGTACTATGTACACAATTAAGTGTCAGAAAAATAGAACCCAGATGAAAAAAAAATGAATAAAGTTGGTTCTCTCTCTCTCTCTTTTTTTCCTCTCTCTCTCTTTAAAAAAACAAAAAACAAAACCTAGGTTGGCATAGTGGTACACGCCTATAATCCCAGCAGTTTGGGAGGCTGAGGCAGAGGGGGATCACAGGTTCAAAGCCAGCTGCAGCAACTTAATGAGGCCCTGAGTAACTTTTAGGAAGACCCTATCTCAAAATAAAAAGTAAAAAAAGCTGGGGATGTGGCTCAGTGGTTAAATGCTACTGGGCTCAATCCATAGAACTCCCCCCAACCAAAAAAGAAAAAACCCTACATATCTAAAATATCTGAATTCCAAACATTTCTGCATTAGATAGTGTGATATAGTCATACATTCCTTAAGGAAATGGATATTTTCTGAGAAATACATTGTTAAATGATTTCACTGTTGTTTGAACATCATAGAATGTACTACACAATAGATTGTATCCATGTGTAGGGGTGCATGCATACGATCCCAGTGACTTAGGAGGCCAGAGCAGGAAGATCAAAAGTTTGGGGTCAGGGGCTGGAGCGGTGGCTCAGCAGTTTCGCCGCTTGCCTGGCAAGCACGAGGACCTGGGTTCAAACCCCAGCACCACGTACACAGCTAAGTGTTGGAGCAACTAAGGCCATGTGAAAAGCTAAATAAAGTTGTTTCTCTCTTTCTCTGTCTCTCTCACTGTCCCTCTCTCTTAAAAAAAAAAAAAAAAAAAAAAGTTTGGGACCAGTCTCAGCAACTTAGAAAGATCCTGTCTCAAAAAATTAAAGCTGGGCATGGTGGCTCACACCAATCCCTGTAACTCAGGAAGATCATAAGTTTGAGGCAAGTTGGAGAAATTTAACGAGGCCCTAAGCAACTTAGTGAGACCCTCTCTCAAAAAATAAAAAGGCCTGGAGATCTGACTCTGGTTAAGTCTCCCTGGGTTAATCCCCAGTAGCAAGTATAAAAAAAAAAAATAAAAATGGCTGGGGATGTAGCATAGAGAGAGCCCCTGGGTTCAATCCCCAGTACCCAACAACAACAATAAAGCCTAGATTTGCTAGGCATGGTGGGGCATGCCTGTAATCTCAGCGACTTGGAAAGCTGAGGCAGGAGGATCGCAAGTTCAAAGACAGCCTCAGCACAACTCAGTGAGGCCTTAAGCTACTTAGCAACACCCTATCTAGAAAAATAAAAAATGGAGTGGGGATGTGGTTCAGTTGTAAAGCGCCTCTGGGTTCAATCCCCAGAACCAAAGAAACAAAATAAATAAAATAAAAAGGGCAGGGATGTACCTCAAGAGTAGAGTGCCCTTGGGTTCAATCCCCAATATCACACACACACACAGAAGAAATAAAATGTCTATAAATATGACCTCTCAATTTTTTTTCAGAGGAGAGGCGAAAACAAGGCTTACTTCAATGGCTGCATTCTCTTCGCATTGATAACACCTCATCTCCAGACCTGCAGCTCACCGTGGGGGCAGTGATTGTGGAAGAAATGAGAGCAGCCATAGAGAGGCAAACTGGTTTTCAGTGTTCAGCTGGAATTTCACACAATAAGGTGAAAGTGAATCATAGACTTCAAAGAAAAACTGATCTCTTTATTTTTTTGGTACTAGGGGTTGAACCAAAAGGTATTTTACCACTGAACTACATTCCCCTTTTAACTTTTTTTATTTTGAGACAGGGTCTCATTAAGTTGCTGAGGCTAGCCTTGAACTTACAATCCTGCCTCAGCTGCAGGAGCCACCGAGATCACACGTGTGCACCACCATACCTAGGGGCAAAATAACCGATTTTCTGATGATCTATGTGTAAAGAGAGCATGAGACTTCATATCCTTCTGACCAAGGTTCAGTAATTGAGCAGAGGCTGAATATCCCTGGTTGCTGCTTTTCCTCTCCCATTAATAGGAAGAAAGCTGCCAAACTGCCTGGAATAATTTTTGTTTTTCTGGTTGGATGGAGATGGGGGAACAGTGTAATTTAAACCAGACTAAATGTTGCCTGGTAGAAGTTCCTAAATAATCTAATGAAAAAAAATTTTTTTTTAAGAGAGGGACAGTGAGAGAGAGTGAGAAAGAATCAATTTTATGTAGTTTTTCATGGACTTTTGTTGCTCGGACACATCATTGTGTACGTGGTGCTGGGGTCTGAACCTGCGAACTCGCACATGCAAGGCAAGCGCTGTAACCGCTGAGCCACTGCTCCAGCACCTAATCTAATGAATTTAAAGAATTTATATAAATTTTAATTTGTAAAATGATACCACTGAACTGCCTTACTATTTGAAAAGAGTTCTCAAGGATTTAATTTTTTTTTTTAAAGAGAGAGTGAGAAGAGAGCAAGAAAGAAAGAATCAGTTTTATTCATTTATTCATCTGGCCTTTGTTTTGCCAACACTTAATTGTGTATGTGGTGCTGGGTTTCAAACCTGTGTCCTTGTGCATGCTAGGCAAGCACTGCAACCGCTGCGCCACCGCTCCAGCCCCATATTTCTTCATTTTAAAGTGTTGTTTGCTCTTGAGGATAATTTGAAGCCCAATGTGGTATACACATAGTAAACTATGATAATCTGTACTAAAGTCAGGACTCAGAACCATTAATCAAGAAATGTAAATAGGGTAGGGTAAAACATTTTATTTCAACATTTTCGTATGGATACACTGAAAAACATGTCTTACTTGTGTTTCTTCTCTACCTTCCCTATGTCAAAACACTTAAAGTGAGAGGACTTTTGGACATGGTAGCACATACCTGTAGCCCCAGTGACTCAGGAGTCTGAGACAGGAGGATCACAAGTTTGAGGCCAGCCTCAGCAACTTTTAGCAAAACTATGTCTCAGAATAAAAAGGGATGAGGATGTAGCTTAGTGATAAAACACCACTGGGTTCAATCTCCAGTAACACTCAGAGTCCCCTCCCCAAAAGTAGGAAAAATTACTATGGGAAAACTGAGAATGGAAAGGAAGAATAGTGAGGATGATAATAATAATGTTTTCCACTGAGGAATTGTAGAACGCAAAGTTTTAGAGATTTCTTGGGTTTTACTTTTTTTTTTAAATGTGGAAATAGTACTTACATCCCTTGCAGTGCCTGTGTGTGTGTGTGTGTCTTAATATTCACCAACTCTGCATAGGTGAGTTGACAGTCCTTAAGTTTTTATAATTTCCATGCTTCCAGGTCCTGGCAAAACTGGCCTGTGGACTAAACAAGCCCAACCGCCAGACCGTGGTCTCACATGCCTCAGTCCCACGACTCTTCAGCCAAATGCCTATTCGCAAAATGTAAGTATTTAGGGAATACCTTAAATTTTACACATATGTATGTGAAGATGCTCTCTGGTTGTATTTTTTTTTTTTTTTTGTTCCTCATTAAGTATCACAGCAGGGAAATTATGTACTAGGCTGTTATGAGGGAGAGAACAAAAAAAATTTTTAAAAACATTCTGAGGAGGCTGGAGCAGTGGCTCAGCGGTATGGTACTTGCCTGGCATGCACAAGTATGCGGGTTCAAACCCCAGCACCACATACACAACGAAGTGTTGGAGCAACAAAAGCCACAGGAAAAACTAAATAAAAATTGTTTCTCTCTCTGCCTCTTTCCTCTCTCTTACTATCCCTCAATCTTTATTTTAAAAACAAAAACAAAAAAACATTCTGAGACGTCTTCTCTTTTTAAGGTACTGGGTATTAAGTGTCCAGGGGCACCTATCACTGAGCTGCACCCCAGCCTGTTTTCTAATCTCAAACAGCTGGAATTACAGGTGTGCGTCACCATATCTGGCTCTGAGACACCTTTTTTTTTTTAAATGAATACTTTTTTATTTTTTTTTAAAGGAGAGAGAGGGCAAGAGAGAATCAATTTCATTTTTTTTTTCATCTGGCTTTAGTTTCTTCAACGCTTAGTTGTATATTTGGTGCTAAGGTTCAAACCTGGGACCTTGCACATGTCAAGCAAATATTCCAAATGTTGAACCACTGTTCCAGCCTGAGACACTTCTTTTTTTTTAAACAGAGAATCAGTTTTATTTAGTTTCTCATGTGGCCTTGGTTGCTTGGACACCTCCTTGTGTATGTGGTGCAGGAGTTTGAGGCTGCGTCCTTGAGCATGCCAGGCAAGCATTGTAACCGCTGAGCCACTGCTCTGGTCCTGACACTTTTCTTCATGAATTTTCAATTCTGGATGATCTTTGGTAGATACTTAATCCTAATTTTTTAAAAAATGAACTTGAGTTCTAACTATATTTTTTACTTCCCTCTAGATTTTTTATTCAAGTCTATTTCTAAGTACCAAATAAACAGGAATTTTACTTGTTTTCTCTCCTCTAATATCAAATAAAGATGTTCACAGCTGCTGAGTTGCTCCCCAACTAGGCAGGAAATAGAAAAAGTCAAATTAATAACTAAGTTGTATGTATCAATTATGTGTTCTTTTTTTTTTTTTAAAGAGAGGGACAGTGAGATATGGGGAGAATCAATTTTATTTAGTTTTTCATGTGGCTTTCGTTGCTCCAAGATTTTGTTGTGTACATGGTGCTGGGGTTTGAGCCTGCATACTCGTGCATGACAGGCAAGTGCCGAAACCACTGAGCCACTGCTCCAGCCCCCCAATTATGTGTTCTTGACATGGGTTTATAATATTGAAGAGACAAGATATGACAATTCAAAACAACAGTAAAAATTCTACATATGAGTGTTTGCTACATGAGAGCTAAATGAATTGTTTGCTAAATGAATTGTGCAGGTATTTAGCAAAATTCACAAGAAAAAGTAATCTGAGAAGGATTTGTGAAAATGGACTTTTGCTTTGAGGTTTGGCATAATATGGAGAGTCAGCCATGAACAGTAAATAAACCAGTATTGATTTGGAGAAATTTTGTAGCACAAAGGGAGGAGGGGAGAAAGTATTAAGATATTCAGTGAACTGAGACACAATGAAAACAGGTAATGGAAACAGACTAAAAATTAGGTTAAGGATAGATTAGAGAGTACTTCAAAGGCCAACCTGAAGAATTTTAACCATATTCTTTTTCCTTTTTTTAAAGAGAGAGGGACAGTGAGAGAGAAAGAATCAATTTTTTCATCTGGTTTTTGTTGCTCCAACACTTAGTTGTGTATGGGGTTCAAACCCAGGTATACCAGGCAAGTGCTGCAGCTGCTGAGCCACCACTCCACCCGCTTTGACCATATTCTTAAGTATAAAATTCTTAAGTTTTAGCTAGGCGTGGGTAGTACACACTTAAAATCCTAGCAACTCAGTAGTTTGAGGCAAGAGGATTGCAGGTTTGAGTCTACTAGCCTTGGCAAGTTAGTGAAACCTTGTCTCAAAATAAAAGGGACTGGGGATATGTAGCTCAGTTGTAAAAGCACACCTGGGTCCAATTCCCAGGACCAAAAAAAAAAAAAAAAGAAAGAAAGAAAAAAGAAAAGTATAATATGGTATAGCCATAAAGAGGCTTTATGTGTTAGGTTTGGATTTTATTAAATCCTCCAGTAGGACAGATCTTACACAGTTCAAATTTTTATATGTAATTGGGGGTGGAGTGGTGGCTCAGCAGTTGCCTGGCATGCGCAAGGACCCAGGTTCAAACTCCAGAACCACATGCACAACTAAGTGGCAGAGAAATAAAAACCAGATGAGAAAATCAATAAAGTTGATCTCTCTTTTTCTCTCTCACTCACTCCTTAAAAAAAAAAAAAAATATATATATATATGTAATTGACTTATTAGCTAATTAATGACTAATTTTGTGTTTATGCTACTGTTAATCTTCCCAGGTCCTAACCTGGAAGAGTATCTGAAGTTCCAGAATCATCTAGTCTTATGCTAGAAAATTAAGGGTATATATCACATTCCCAGGCCTTTTCATTTTTTTAAATTTGAGGCAGGGTCTCACTAAGTTATCTAAGGCCTTGCTAAATTGCTGATCTTGTGTTTGAACTTGTGATCCTCCTACCTCAGCTTATAGAGCTGCTGGTATTACAGGTGTGCACCACTGTGCCCTGCTGGGTTTTGGTTTGTTTGTTTTTTTTTTGGCAGAGGTCTTACTATTTTGCTCAGGCTGGCCATGAACTTGTGATTGTCCTGCCTCAGCTCCTGTGTTTCTGTGATTATAGGCATGCACCCCTGCATCCAGATTCTCTGAACCTTTTGAAGAGCTCTTTATAGTATCAGAATGTCTTATGTTTGCTAAATATTGATGATGTAACCTATGTTTCCCTTGTTATCAGCCGTAGTCTTGGAGGAAAGCTAGGAGCCTCTGTCATTGAAATTCTAGGGGTAGAATACATGGGTGAACTGACCCAGTTCACTGAGTCCCAGCTCCAGAGTCATTTTGGAGAGAAGAATGGGTAAGTGATTCATAATATTTTTCTTTCCCTCCCTCCCTCACTTTTTCTTTCTTTTAACATTTTTGCATCTGGTTTATTATTTAGTTTAATGCTTTTTTGGGGGGGTTCTCTTTAGTTATATATAATAATAGGATTCATTTTGACATAATTATAAAAGCATGGAATATAATTTGTTCTAATTCAGTCCCCAGTACTTCCCTCTTTCCTTCCCTCCCTCCTTCCCTCGTTCCCTACCCTCTATCTGCTATTTACTTACAGTTGTTGTTTTTTTTTTTAATTAGTGTCTTATGGATGTACATGGTGGTGAGATTCACTGTGGTACATATTCATATGTGTACATAGGAAAGATAATGTAGATTCATTCCACTATCTATCCCTATTCCGTCCCTCCTACCTTCCCTTCATTCCCCTTTGTCTACTCCCCTGATCTTTCTTCTATTTTCTTTTTTTAAGAGAGAGAGGGAGGGCTGGAGCAATGGCTCCATGGTTACAGCGCTTGCCCAGCATATGCAAGTACACGGGTTCAAACCCCAGCATCCATGTACACAACTATGTGTCAGAGCAACGAAATTCGTGTGAAAAACTCAATAAAAATTGATTCTGTCTCTCTCTCTCGCGCGCTATCCTTCTCTCTTTAACAAAAAAAAAAAAAAAAAAAAAAAAACAAAAAACGAGAGAGAGAGAGAATCATATTTATTTATTTTTTTATCTGGCCTTTATTTCTTCCACACTTAATTGTGTACATGGTGCTGGGGTTTGAACTCAGATCCTTGCGTGTGCCAGGCAAGCACTCCAACCACTGAGCCACCGCTCCAACCCCTTCTATTTTTTTTTTATCCTCCTTATTTTGGATTAGCTTCTACATATCAGAGAAAACATTTGACCTTTGACTTTTTGGAATTGGTTTATTTCACTTAGCATGATATTCTCTCTAGTTCCTTCCATTTCCTGGCAAATGCCATGAAGTTGTCATTCTATATGGCTGAGTAATACTCCATTTATGTATTTACCACATTTTCTTTATCCATTCATCTGATGAAGTGCACCTAGGTTGGCTCCATAGTTTGTCTATTGTGACTTCTTGTGCTTATAATAAACATTGATGTGGCTGTGTCACTGTAGTATGCTGATTTTTAAGCCTTTTTTGGATATATACCAAGGAGCAGGATTGGGTTATATGGTGATTCCATTTCATGCATAATATTTTTTAATCATAACCTTTATGGCAATGCTAAATTCAAACATAGAACAATCCAACAAAATCTGTACCTATCTTCAGATTATCATTTGTTCTCTGAAGTAATTTTGCTAGTTGATTCTTCTTGCTTTACAATATCTAGGTGAACCATGGAGGTATAGCTCAGTGGTAGAGGGCTTGCCTACCATGTGTGAGACCCTGATTTTGATACCTAGCACTGCATGTATGTATGTATGTATGCATAAATGAATGAACAAATGAATTTATATTTATAGTAAGTATGCATACTAGGTCTTATGGCCTAATAGAATGGTTTTATCATGGACCTGGATGGATCCTGTATTTCCAACCCTAGTAAGCTCAAAAAATAGGGGATATGAATTGGTGGCTTGCTTGGTACTTTTCCAAAAATAAAAAAATGACTTGGCTTTAGAAAGCAGAGTCAGTGTTGTTCTCCTCACCAATATATTACAGTGGAATTAATTGATAAGTGCTGGGATTCTGTCAGAGGTTATCAGGTATCCTTAAAAAAGGGGCTTTTGTTTTGTTTAAGGAGAGGGAAGGAGAGTGAGACACAATCAATTTTATTTATTTTTCCATCTGGCCTTTGTTTCTCCTACAATTAGTTGTGGATGTGGTGCTGGGGTTTGAACCTGGGTCCTTGCACATTCCAGGCAAGCACTCACCTCTGAGCCACCACTCCAGCCCAATATAGGTGTGTTATATTAATGAGAATAATTATTATTTTCCTTCATTTTTTTTAAGGGAGAGAGTGAGCAAGAAAAAAGAAATCAATTTCATTCACTTCTCCATCTGGCCTTTGTTTCTCCTACAATTAGTTGTGGATGTGGCATTGGGGACCAAACCCATGTCCTCACACAGGCCAGGCAAGCGCCACAACTGCTATGCTACCACTCCAGTCCCCAAGAATAATTATTTATTTTCATCTTTAAAAAAATCTTTTTTTGGGGCTGGAGCGGCGGCTCAGCGGTTTCGGCGCTTGCCTGGCAAGCACGAGGACCCAGGTTCAAACCCCAACACCACATACACAGCTAAGTGTTGGAGCAACTATGGCCATGTGAAAAACTAAAGTTGTTTCTTTTTAAAAAAAAAAAAATCTTTTTTAAAATTAGGTCTTGGCTGTATGCCATGTGCCGAGGAATTGAACATGATCCAGTTAAACCCAGGCAACTACCCAAAACCATTGGATGTAGCAAGAACTTCCCAGGAAAAACAGCTCTGGCTACTCGGGAACAGGTAAGCAGGTGTTCTTGACAGAACAGGGCCTCTTTTTTAAAGGGGTTAGTGGAAAAACGTAAATGTTGTCAATATATATCAAAGAATAACAAGGGGTGATAGGAAGGGAGGAGAAGGGGAAATGTTGGAACTGAGATAAAGCAAGGTAAATTCCAAGCATTTATAAGTATGTCACTGTAGATACTGTAGTCACGTATATAAAAAGTGTTCTTCATAGATGACATTGTACTTGGGTTTTTTTTGTTGTTGTTGTTGTTTTTTTAGGGCTGAGGACCGAACTTGGGGCCTTGCGCATGCTATGCAAGCGCTCTGCCACTGAGCTAAATCCCCAACCCCTGTACTTGGATTTTTTGTGGAAAAATATAGGACCCAGAAGAGAGGCAAGGGATCGGAGGACTGGAGGAGGGAGGTAGAGGGGTGCGGGGGAGTGGGGATTTTGACCAAATTATATTGCTGTATGGTGTGCATCTAGGAATATGTGACTACAAATCCCATCACTATGTACAACTATAATGCACTAATAAAAAAATTTAAAAATAGTTATATATTAAAAAAGGGGAGGTTATTGGGCAGATTTTGTTTGCTATGAAACCTTTAACAGGGTATATGGGACCTTTATTCTAAAAGGTCTGAAGGAAACAGAAGTTTCTGTTTTATTTTGAAATTAGTTAACTTGTGATTTTATTATTTGTTTCCTTTCCTCCATCTAAAAAGAAATAAAATGGAACTGACTAAAAAATAGCTCCTCATTTTTTTGGTAGGTGAAAGTTTAGAAAACCTGGGTTATCTATTGTGGTTCAGTTTTAGGTCTTCTTTTTTTTTTTTTTAAAAAAGAGTGAGTGAGAAAGAGAGAGACAGAATCAATTTTATTTGGTTTTTCATGTGGCTTTCATTGCTTGGACACTTGGTTGTGTATGTGGTGCTGGGGTTTGAACCTGCATATTCATGCATGCCAGGCAAGTGCCATAACCACTAGCTACTGCTCCAGCCCCAGTTTTAGGTCTTTTTTTATCAGAGCTTGGACATGGGTGAAATTTATTAGGATAGATGCACCAGGAAAAGAAAAAGTCCTAGTACAGGACAGAGTACTGAGATCTCTGTAATCTGCTTATGGGTGAGGCATTGGCATACAATTCCATTTGGGTTAGAACTAACAAATCCACTGTCTAGTTCTATAATAGACCTAGAATATGTACTTGTTGCAGTGCTGAGAATTGAACCTAAGGTCTTGTGCATGCTAAGCAAGTGATCCACCCCTGAGCAATATGCCCTCATAAGTAATTAAGTGGATTAAAATTTTAATGCTTTTCTATCCTAGGTACAGTGGTGGCTTTTGCAGTTAGCTCAAGAACTAGAAGAGAGATTGATGAAAGACCGAAATGATGTAAGAGTTTTTTTTTCTTTATTTCTGGGGTATGCTTTCAGATTTTAAATACAGCTGCTCTTTACCTTACGGAGTAGAGACAAAGATAGAAAAAAAATCAGCCTAGGAAATTTAAAGAAATCTTTTACTTTCTCTAAACATAGCACATAAAAGTCAACTTGAGGGGCTGGAGCAGTGACTCAGTGGTTACGGCACTTGCCCGGCATGCATGAGTATGTGAGTTCAAACCCCAACACCACATACACAACGAAGTTTCAGAGCAACGAAAGCCACATGAAAAAAAAATACAATTGATTTCTCTCTCTCTCTCTCTCTCTCTCTCACTTTCCCTCTCTTTAAAAGAAAAAAAAAACAACTTGATCTTGGAAAGCCTGGTTCTATGAACATAAACCCTAACTCTAACTCTCATTATCATTTGCCTCTACTTTTTTGGATTTTCTTATCAAAGTTCTCCTGTAACCATAAATATATAGTGACCCTTCTTCAGAGTATATAGCCATTGAGCAGAACACTGAGAGACTGAACTATAAATTATTGAACTTAAACATAGTCACTGGGAGTAGTGGCAGTTTAAAGCAGAATATAAGATCAAACATTAGCCATCAGACAATTCGGGCTTTTATTTATTTAGGTACCAAGGATTGAATCCAGGGGTGCTTAATTAATCATTGAGCAACATTCCTAGCCTTTTTTTATTTTTTATTTTAAGACAGGATCTCACTAAGTTGCCGAGGACTTCACTAAGCCATGAGGCTGGCTTTGAACTTTCCTGCCTTCATCTCCTGAGTTGCTGGGATTATAGGCATGCACCATTATGCCGAGCTCTTTACTCCTTTGATATATACTTCATATTCTATAACATCCAACCATTTAAGTGTATAGTTCACTGATTTTAGTGTATTTCAGAGTTGTACAACTGTTCCACAGTCAATTTTAGAACACAGTCATCTCCCCCAGAAAGAAATCCTGTATTTATTATTGATCATACTTCATTTTTCCTCAGCACTAGGCAACCACTAGTTCTACTATGTGTTTTTATGGATTTAATATTCTGAAAATTTCATATAAATGGAATCATACAATATGTATGATTCTTTTGTGAGTGGCTTGAAATCTTAATACTTTCAAAGCTTACCCATATTATACTTATGTGTCAGTACTTCATTCCTTTTTATGGCTAAATAATACCACATTTTTGCTTACCCATCCAACAACAAATGGACATTTGAGTAGTTTCCACTTTTTGGCTATTATAAATGTTGCTGCTGGGGACTGCAGTGGTAGCTCAGAGGTAGAGCACTTGCCTGGCATATGTGAGGACCAGGTTCGAACCCCAGCACATCATACACAACTAAGCATCAGAAAAACTAAAGTCAGGGGCTGGAGTGGTGGCTCAGCGGTTACGGTGCTTGCCAGGCATGCAGAAGGATGTGGGTTCAAACCCTAGCACCACAAACACAACAAAATGTCAGAGCAATGAAAGCTACATGAAAAACTAAATAAAATTCTTTCACTAACTGACCCTCTCATTCTTTCTTTCTTTATTTTTTTGGTTTCCATGGAACTTATTTAATCAGACTTTTACAGGGCTCAAGAAACCTGCATTTTTTTTTTTTTAAATAGAGAGGGACAGTGAGAGAGACAGAGAAAGAAACAATTTTATTTAGTTTTTCACATGGCCTTCTTTGCTCCAACACTTAACACTTAGTTGTGTACGTGGTGCTGGAGTTTGAACCAGGGTCCTTGTGCTTGCCAGCAAGCGCCAAAACTGCTGAGCCACCGCTCCAGCCCTCTTTTGCCCTTTTTTGAATCGAGTTGTTTCTTTGAGTTATAAGAGTTCTTTATATATTCTGGCTTCAAGTTCCTTCTTGTATATGTGATTTGCAAACATTTTTCCCTATTCTGTAGGTTTTTCTTTTCACTTTTGTAACGGTTTGATGTATCTCCTCCTTTGAAACATCTTGAAGTTCTACAAGTAAACTGTATATGGTCAAGCATAGTCCAAACTAGTTCATTCCTTTTGGGGTGGAATTGGTCATGAACATTTGTTTCTTTGGTGGGTAATGTAAAGAGGAATTTGATCCCACTTATGTTATTGGTCCTATTCAACTTTGTCCACTACCGCATCAACTAAGTTCTTATCTCTCTAAGTCTTTTCTTTCCAGTTTATATCCACTGTAGCCAAAAGGGGAAAATCCCTGAAAATCAATCTGTCTTTTGGCATCAAAGGATATTACACCCAGGGCTGGAGCAGCGGCTCAGTAGTTAGAGCACTTGCCTGGCATGTGCAAGGACCCTACACTGATCCCTAGCACCTTCAGTGTCTAAAACATTCCAGTGGCTTCCTTTTACCACCTAAGCCTTGTTAAGGAAATGTATTTAAAACAAGAAAACAAACATGTGATTATATGAATTAACAACCATGATCTGTTAGACACTTTCAACAGAGTGTAATGAACTGAGGAAAGGCCAAGGGAGTAGAGGTGAGAGATGGAGACTCTACCACTGAACCACATCCCCAGCCCTTTTTATTTTGAGACAGAGTCTTGCTAAGTTGCCTAGGTTGTTTGGTTTTTTTAAAAGATAGAGCCAGAGAAAGAGAATAAATTTTTATTTATTTTTTCATCTGATTTTTGTTTTACTGACACTTAGTTGTGTTTATGGTGCTGGGGTTCAAACCTGATTCCTCATACATGCCAGGCAAGTGCCCTACTGCTGAGTTACTGGTTCATGGTTGTTTTTCTTGTTTTGTTTTTCCCCAAAGAGAGAGAGGGACAGTGAGAGGGAAAGAAAGAATCATTTTTATTTAGTTTTTCATGTGGCTTCCTTGTGTATGTGGTGCTGGGATTTGAACCCATGTCCTCGTGCATACCAGGCAAGTGCTCCAACACCCCCTCCATTCTTAATCTTTGCTTCCTCACTTTTTCCAAAACTGTTGAGATTTCAGCTTATCTAAGAAGCCTTCCCCAGTTACCCTATCACATCATCAGCCTTCATCAGACCATACCTTGCTTTTTTTTTCATAGTACTTGTCTCTGTAATCTCTTTTTGGGGGGGTATACTGGGGATTGAACTGGACTCATCCATGCTAGGCAAGCTTTCTACCACTGAGCTTCATCCCCAGCCCTTCTTTTTGTAAAAATTTTGGTACCAGGGATTGATCCCAGAGGTGCTTAAACACTGACCACATCCCTGGCCTTTTTATATTTTATTTTGTGACAGAGTCTTGCTAAATTGCTCAGAGCCTCACCAAATTTCTGAAGCTGGCTTTGAATTTGCAATCTTTCTGACTCAGTCTTCCAAGCTGCTGGGATTATAAGTGTGCACCACCTCACCCAGCTCAGCTGCCCTTAATTTTCTGACATAGGGTCTTGATAAATTTCTGAGGCTGGCCTCAAACTTGAAATCCTCCTGCCTTGAATAAGGCCTGTAATCCCAGGTGGCTGGGACTTATAATCCCACCATGACCAGCTCTCTCTAGTAATTTTTATTACTTATCCTCTTGTTCATTATCTGTAGCTCCTATTACAACATAAGATCGATGAGGTTCTGAACTTTATTTTATTCTCTCCTGCATCTCTTGACATTGTCTTGATATACATAAAAGGTATTTGATTATAGTCATTATATGTTTTTCATCAACAAAGGCTTCTTTGTAATTGCTAATTTATATTCTCAAGATATGCAAATCTCCCAAATGTATTTTTTTCTTTTTTTTTAGGGAGAGAGAAAAATAATCAATTTTTATTCATTTCTTCATCTAATTTTTGTTTCTCCGACACTCAACTGTATATGTGGTGCGGTGTTTGTGCCAGGCAAGCGCTCTAACTACTGAGCCACTGCTCCAACCATCACAAATATATTTTCTTTCTTTCTTTTTAAGATTGAGGGACAGTGAGAGAGAGAGAGAGAATCAATTTCATTTAGTTTTTCATGTAGCTTTCGTTGCTTTGACACTGTTGAGTACATGGTGTTGGGGTTTGAGCCCATATCCTTGCGCATGCCAGGCAAGCGCCATAACCTCTGAGTCACTGCTCCAGCCCCCCCCCCCGTAAATATATTTTCAACCTAAAAATAGTTGTGCTTCTGGCTTGTTTGCTGTAGGAATATTTCTTCTCATTAGCATATTTTGATTTTTTTCTTCTTGGTGCTGGATTGAACCCAGGGGTGCTTAACCCCTGATTCACATCCCCAGCCCTTTTTATTTGCTAAGTTGCTCAGGGCCTTACCCTCCCAAGCCACTGGGATTACAGTCATGTACAACTATGCCTAGCTTGTCTTTTGATTTTTCTGAGGATCCTTTCACCTTACATTTTCCACCTCTTGACCTTTATTTCTGTTCTCCGAAAATTAACAGTACTCAGATGCTATATATTTACTGAAAAGTCAGTCGGCAGTCTTGCTTTCTATACCGTGTCACTGTGAATGAGGTATGGGTGGAAACTTCTACTGTTTTAAACAGGGCAGAAGAAGAGACAAAAGACTTGATTGAAAACTAGATCCAGAGGCTGGAGCACTTGCCTGCCATATATGCAAGGACCTGAGTTCAAACCCCAGCACCACATATACAACTAAGTGTCAAAACAGAGATCAGATGAAAAAAATAAAAATGAAAATTGATTCTCTTTTTCTCTCTCGCTATTAAAGCTAACTCCATTATTCAATCTTGACATCCTGGCTTTCAGACAATTACTTTCCTGAACTTTTTTTCAGTAACAAAATAGAATGTAGTATTATAGTATTTTGTTATAATCTTGCTTATGCACCATGAAAAACATGCACGAGGGTTTATTTTCATTTATTCTGCCTTTTTTCCATCACATGTCACAATATCCTAGATATTTTAATATCCCATCACCCAAATTATGTCTTGTCCAATTACTTCTTACATCCAGAAATAGCACATTTTTTTGTGTGTGTAACCATGTGATAATGTGATTCTGTAGTATAAAATTTATACTATTAACATGAGCTATATGAAAATAGGAAATGTCTTTGCATCCCTCATAGTACTCCAGTGTATGCACATGATAGAATAAACAGCCTCATTCTTTGCTTACTGTTTGTTCTTGACTTAAACTTACTATTTCCAAACCATTCTGTTACCCTGGTTCTTTTAATTCCCTCTCATGCAGTTCAGTATACAGAATCCAGGTACTTTTGATAACTTTATTTCTGGTTCCAATCCTTTTGTACCCACAGAATGACAGGGTAGCCACTCAGTTGACTGTGAGCATTCGTGTACAAGGAGACAAACGTCTTAGCAGCCTGCGCCGTTGCTGTGCCCTTACCCACTATGATGCTCACAAGATGAGCCATGATGCATTTGCTGTCATCAGAAACTGTAATACTTCTGGAATCCAAACTGAATGGTGAGTTGTTTTTTCCCCCTTTAAGGCCCTTCTCAGAAGAGACTTATCCCCTGGTCTTGGCTCTACAAGCCCTTTCAGGTGAGGTATGCTCTTTATGAGTCAGATTAGCAACACCTAATAGGAGAGGAGAGTGGTGATACACTAAGGTAGATGATAGTAGCAATCTCAGATACAAGGCAGCTCAGCTGCAGTTTCTTTGCCTACACTGGGTGCATTCCAGTTCCCATGGGTAGGTCAGAAGGTAAGGTGAACCAATACTATCTGCTTACACCAGGTTGCAGTAGTCAGGGAAATGATCACTTGCACTTGGAGAACAGAGCTCAAATTTCAAGTATATACTTGGGAATTTCTCAACCACTTGATTGTTCCATCTTTTTTTTTTTTTTAGAGAGAGGGACAGTGAGAGAGCGAGAAAGAGAGAATCAATTTTATTTAGTTTTTCATGTGGCCTTCGTTGCTCCAACACTTTGTTGTGTACATGGTGCTGGGGTTTGAACTTGTGTCCTTGCTTATACGAAGCAAGCCCCATAACCACTGAGCCACCACTCCAGCTCCTGATTGTTCCATCCTAAAAGCATCTTTCATACTTAATGAAAGTAACCTTCATTCATGGATAATCTCTAGTGTCCCACTTCAGTTACAAGCTCCACTGGCATTATACCAAATGTCATATTCATTTTGGTCCTGAAATATAGCCAAATATATGATAATACCTCTCTTTGGACCATGTTTATTTTCTGTGATGATTTTCAAGATTGGGATACTTTACTTATTTAATACAGCCTATTACACTTATAGTATTCCAAATTAATAACAAATAGAACTATGAGAGAAAGATAAATTGATTTACTTACAGATGTACACTGAAGAGTAAAGTTCAGTTTATCATCAGGTTGTCTAAATATAATGGCATTACTATTGTATGTATAGACCTGTAATTTGATGGGGGGGGTGTCTTTAAGATTGGAGCCTTTGTTTTTAGATTAATTTACTTTCTTGTATGTTTGTTTATTCTCAAACATTCTGAAAAGTTATACAGAACCAAATGTTAACTGTTGTACTATGTTCATATGTTACCTTAATTGGAAACTTGTAAGTTGACAAATTGCAACGTACTCCTCACCGATAGTGTGGAACAGGGAGGCATCAACATTATCTGACTATAAGATGGCGTGGTCCTAAAGTAAGAAATCTGAAAATAGTGAGATGCTGCCATAATAATTTGAAAATAGCATTTATTCTTTGCTTCACTGAGGAACTAATCTGTAATACAAGCATGTCTCACCTTCTGAAATTCAGCTCATGTGAAAATTTTATTCAGGTAATCAGATTAATGAACTTTATAATAGGAATTTCTTAAAATGTTTGAGACTGAGATTGATAACTAAAAGCAATTATAGAATTTCATTCTGTAGAAATTCCAGAGTTTAGGGTTAGGGTTAAGTAATGTCCTGTATAAAAACAGAATAATGGACAAAGTATTGCATGTGTATAATCCCAGTGTTTGGGGAGGCAGAGGCAGAAGCATCACAAGTTCAAGGTGAGCCTCAGCAACTAGTGAGACCCTGTCTCAAAAAAAAAAAAAAAAAAATATATATATATATAAAGGATTGGGGATGTAATGGTAAAGCATCTTTGGGTTCAATTCCCAATACCCAAAAATGAATAAATGAATAAGTAAATAAGTAAAATAAAAATAGGAAAATGTCTAAGAACCTTCTTATTTTTCAAGTATTTCCAGTCTGAATATTCTAAAGCATTTATTACTCTGAATAAAAACTTTCTTGCCCCAACCCTGAATTATAGCAACTTTTGCAGCACAGTCTTGTAAAAACAATACCTAGCTGTCAGAAGGTAGGTCTGTGGTTGCTAAGGTGATGCCAGACCAGCAACATTAGTATCACCAAGGAAACTATTAGAAATTCTGTGTTCACCCAGGTCTACTGCGTTAACACAATTCATAATAAAGTTTGAGAAACACTCAACATTAAGGCAAAATATCCTCTTGTGGCAGAACCACAACACCAGTCACTTATGAATTGAATCTAAGCTATGAAATGGTGACTTGTCACTAACTTCCTTATTCCTTTACTTTGTATACAGGTCCCCTCCCCTCACAATGCTTTTCCTCTGTGCTACCAAATTCTCTACCTCTACCCCTTCGTCTTGCACAGACATCACAGTCTTCTTGAACGGCAACTCAAGTTCTCTGCCAAAGGTGCCAATTACCAGCTCAGAAGCTAAGACCCAGGGAAGTGGCCAAGCAGTGACAACCCCTAAGAAATCAACCACCTCTCTGGAATCATTCTTCAAAAAAGCTGCAGAAAAACAGAAAGTCAAAGAAGCTTCATTTTCATCTCTTAGTGCCACTACTCAGGCCCTGTTGAGCAATTCACCATCCAAAAGCTCATTATTTCCCCAAACGTATCAAACTACAGGAACTGAACCCTTCTTTAAGCAGAAAAGTTTGCTTCTAAAACAGAAACAGCTTATTAATTCTTCAGTTTATTTCCCTACACAAAATCCACAGCCCAACTCTAAAGGGTCACCAAACTGCTTTCCAGCAGAATATTTAGATGGTGCCCCTGTTTGTGAAGGAGGGTTGAAACTAGACTCCTCCAAAGCAGTTCCTGCAGAGATGAATTTGGCCCAGCAGAGCCCAAACATCCTTACTTTCTCAGCATCCAAATCTGTGGAGATGGCCCCAAAGGCAACTACCACCCCTAGACTTTTAGCTGCTGAGGACCAAGTGCCCTGTGAGAAGTGTGGCTCCCTGATACCAGTATGGGAGATGCCAGAACATATGGACTATCATTTTGCAGTGGAGTTGCAGAAATCCTTTTTGAAGCCCCACTCCTCAAACCCCCAAGTTGTTCCTGCCATAACTCAAGGCAAAAGAAATCCCAAAAGCCCTTTGTCCTCCATTAGTAAACGTCCTAAGCCTGAGGGCATGCAGACATTGGAATCATTTTTTAAGCCATTAACACATTAATGCTGCCCTTAGGCTTGCTGTAGGATTTTAATATTTTATCCATAACAGGAAGATGGAAATATTTTCATAACAAAATCCATAACAATGAAATTTTAGTACAAAAATAATTCAGTTAGGTGCTGGGTTAAGGGTCCATATTGTCCCAGGGAATTTGAATCCCATCACTGATAAAACTGTACAAATCCTTACTTGGCATGCTGAGGCACAAGGACTGCAAATATGCCAGGCAATGGTAGCCTGTAATCCCAGCAGTTTGGGAGGCTGAGGCAGAAGGATCACAAGTTCAAAGCCAGGCTCAGCAACTTAAGATCCCATCTCAAAATACAAAAGGGCTGGGGATGTGCCTTAGTGGCTAAGCACCCCTAGGTCCAATCCCTGGTACCAAGAAAAAAAAAAAAAAAAGCTGGGTACAGTGGCATACACCTATAATCCCAGCAGATCAGGAGGCAGAAGCAGGATCATGAGTTCAGAGCCAGCCTCAGCAATTCAGCAAGACCCTATCTCAAAAAGGGTTGGGGATGAGGCTCAAGAGTTAAGCACCGGGGCTGGAGCGGTGGCTCAGCGGTTTCGGCGCTTGCCTGGCAAGCACGAGGACCCGGGTTCAAACCCCAGCACCACATATGCAACTGAGTGTTGGAGCAACTAAGGCCATGTGAAAAACTAAATAAAATTGTCTCTCCCTTTCTCTGTCTCTCTCACTGTCCCCCTCTCTTTAAAAAAAAAAAAAATTAAAAAAAAAGAGTTAAGCACCTCTGGGTTCAATCCATGTTAACAATTAAAAAAAAAAAGCTACTTGATTACATACAAGTTAATCATACAAGTTACTAGCCTATTTTAGCTACTGGCCTTTCTACCTCTACATTTTATTCTAATGTAGAATGAGATTGCTTCTGGGCCAGTTCAGGAAGTCTGTTTAGATTGGATAAGTCACGATCAAGACTAGATCCTCTCTAGAACCTTACTATCCCCAAGAACAATATTAACACCAGGGAACTTGTTAGAAACTGTGTGTCCATCCCCAGCCCTTTTTATATAGTTTATTTTGGGACAGGGTCTTGCTAAGTTGCTGAGACTGGCTTTGAAATTGTGATCCTCCTTCCTTAGCCTCCTGAGTTGCTAGGATTGAAGGTGTGTGCCACTGTACCCAGCTCAGAATCTGTATGAATGTTTAGCTGTTTAGCTTAGGGTTTTTAATTTACTGTTATAACTTTTTGCGCCTGTCCATGTTTATAGTATTTGATTTGTTCTTTTGAGGGTGGGTCAAACCAAAGCCTTGAGCATGCTAGACGAGCATTCTACCTCTAAGCCACACTCCTAGTCCTGACTGTATTTTTAATCTCCATTCTTGTAACATCAGCTCTTTGGGCTTCTGTGATATGGGCAATCTTGAATTACGCATGGAACCAACTAAAAATTGTGAAATGGTAGGTTAAGAGGGTAGGAAGACTGGTGAACATTTTTGCCAAACTGGGCTTTGAATCTAGGGGATGCACTACCACTGAGTTACATCTCCAGCAATCCCCACCCCCACCCTTTATTTTTAACTGGGGCCTAAGTTGCCTAGGGCTGGTCTTGAACTTGCATCTGCCTGCCTCTACCTCTCAAGTCATTGGAGTTACAGTCATGTACCATGGTGCCCAGCTTTCTTCCCGTATGAATATACAAATGAACTTCTACTTTTTACTTCTAAATTAGTTCAGTATTTAATCTGAAGCATGGGTACAGTTTGAAAACCACAGGGTCTAATAGGAAATTATTTTTTCCTTTTCTACTCTGGGTACCATATACATGGCCTTTACTAGATTTGTAGGGTTTTTGATTATTTTTTGTTTTTGGGAGAACTTTTATTTTTTTCATCTGGGTTCTGTTTTTCTGACGTGTGTGTGGTGAACTCAGGTCTTTCTGCATGACAGGGAAGTGCTGCAACAGCTCCAGCCCTGATTTGTAGTTTCTTAAAGGCAAGAATTCTACACAGTGCCTTGCTTATACATAATGGGTGCTTAATATTCCTTGGTTGAATTAATGTAGTGAAAAATTTTAGATCTGATTATCAGAACTGGAAAAACAGTGAAAAAGTACAAACTCCTTTGAGGTCTGCCTTATACCCTTTTATCCCCCTGAATGTTGCAGTAATGTAGCAAAGTAAAACCAGGTGAAGCCTCTTACTGTTCAACAGATCAAGCAAACTTAGCTTTCACTGGACTTCTAGAGGCCGAAACTAGTGTGTGAGGCATGGGGGAGGGTAGCTAATAGATGACCACTAAGGGGAATACCAGCAGCACAACTTCTGTTTTTTTGGGAATCCTAACCCTAACAAGTGCATTGACAGTCTGGAAGGGAGAGTAGATAGGCATGCAAAAGTCAGCATTGGGGAAAAGTTAAGAGTTTTGCTGCATATATCCTTTCCTTCCTCACTATCAGCAGCTGTGCCAAAGGAAGTAAACACTCTTAGCTCTTAATACAGGAGGAAGTTCTTTAACCACACAGCCTCTTAGTAACAGCTGACCCTTAGTGGTAGAGAAGCTGTCACTTTAATACTCTAAAGGCAGAATGCCATATAGGACCTTGGGCCACATGTGTCATTTTCTTTTGCCAGGGTCAGTGCTCAAAATGCAGTCCCTGTTTTCTGTAGTTTACCCTTGGGCCTTATTTCTTCACCTCTAACATAATCAGGTAGTCTGAACACAAATAGGAACAGTTACTGAGGTTTGGCTCCCATAGCTCCAAAAGTCTAGGCTCTACAAGCCTAAAATATCTGAGGACCAGATTAACATTCATTTCTAAATTCTACTCATGTTGCTTGGCATGGTGGTGCACGCCTGTAATCCCCGTGACTCAGAAGGCTGAGGCAGGAGGATCACAAGTTTAAGGCCAGCGTCAGCAACTAGTGAAGCCCTAAACAGTTTAGTGAGACTGCCTGAAAAGGGCTCAGGAGGGCTGGAGTGGTGGCGGAGTGGTGGCTCAGGGGTTACGGCGCTTGCTTAGCATGTGCGAGTACAAAGTCTTGGAGCAATGAAAGCCACGTGAAAAACTAGTTTTTTTCTCTCTCTCTCACTGTCCCCGTCTTAAAAAAAAAAAAAAGGTGGGGGGTGGGCGCCCAGGATGTTACTCAGTGGTAAAGCACCTCTGGGTTCAATCTCCAGTACCAAAAAAGGTCATCTTTAGCTGGCATTCTTCCCAAATCTCTGACAGCACATAGAAGAGTCCTTTTTATCACTGACCTGCTAACCAAAGTGTTCAAGTCCTCAAATATAGGATAGCAGCCTAGTTGAGCTGAAAAAAAATCTTAGTTTAACTTCGTTCAAAGTACTATGTAAAGCAGGACAGAACACATGGTTAGAATACTGAACACTGATCCAATGTGTGGGAGAGGAAAAGAATGGCAAACGAGATACAGGATGAATTCCTTTCCCCATTCATGGCTTGGCAATGGTGTGTTTTCACTTGTCTCTAATCCTGGAGAGGAATCTAACTCTGGAAACTGAACCTGTGTCTTAAGCATAAGCACAGTATACTCAATAAAACATTTTTTATTCTGTACAATATATATTTAAATATATATATATATAAATACACATATGTATATATATATATGCAGAGAAACAACCAACAAATCCCTGAGTCCATGGGAACCCAGGACACTAACAAAGGGAAAGGAGGGAGTCCATGCCTAAAGAGTAGAAAATATGGCAACATTTATCCCTTTCCTCCTGGTTCCCTGCTGCAAAAGAGGGAAGGGGATGGCCACTACAAATTACTAAAAGTTTATGTGGGAGTGACAAGGATGGCAGGATGCAGAACTGTGGGAAAGGTTCCCCCAGCCGCCAGTCTGGGAAAATAAAACACACTATTTGATGAAAGATGATTGCAGAGGAAAGGACAAGACTGAATGACAAGCAGCTGGCCTTCAGTATGCCAAGTCTTAGCTTGGCAGCCCCACACCTGGACCAGCACAATAAATAGCACCTGTGAGGCCTATGAGACGAGCTGGGGAAATGGCCCTTATGTGAAGGGAAAGGAGATAAAGCTGACAGGCCTTGGTTTTCAGCACAGTGAGGGAGCATTGTCATTCACTGTTCCTGTGCCATTTCTTCAGACCATGGGCTACCAGATGGCCAGGAGCAGTGCCTTTTGTCCACAGTCAGGTAGAAACGGGCAACTTACTGGCCTTGAGAAGAGGTATAGAAAAAGGAGTGCTTTCAAGGGCCACCCCAGTTGTGACAATTCCTGAAGTGCAGGATCATACTGGTGAGTCACACCCAGTCCTGGGAGTGGGGCCAAGGTGGCTGCAGTCAGCTCCTTCCAGTAGACAGACCATGGAGTTGCCAGAGTTGAACCAACCAGATGGGCATACAGCTGCTGAACACTGCCCTGATTTCGTCTTCTCCCTCAGGACTGCCCCTCCTCGGCCAACCAAGCTTGACACCTCTCCAGAAAGGTGGCAGGAAGCAAAAGGAAGAGAGCTCCTCACTCCCCCTAGCCTATAAACACACAGAGCCGCCAACAGGGGGCAGCATGGCCAGAAGTCACCTTATATATTGTAGGGACAGCAATAGAGCTATCCCTGCCTGGAGGACTCAGAAGCCCATGTTGGCCTGGGCTTCTCCTGCTGTAATGGCTTGCACATCAGTGACATGGCCGATGCCCTTGGTGACACCCTCCCGGAACAGCAGTTTGGCGCCCACCTTCAGGTACTCTGGGTGTTTCAGGAAGCGGAAACGTACCACTGCCTTCTCCCCTGTCCGAAGCTTGTCCTGCATCAGATAAGTGGTCACCATCCAGTGCATCCCATCCCATTCTCTACCAGCCTTGGCTCTCCACCCTCGGGTCTCCAGGTAGGCTGCTACCCACCCTAAGTGGGGCTTTTGTTCCCTTTGTGGGATCAGAGAGCTCTGCCAAGTCTGAGGCAGGACTCTTGACTTTTCCCTGGAGATATGGAGGCATGACTGGGTCCCTCTCACCTTGGCATGGATCTTTTCCACCACTGCTGTCTGACGTACGTTGCCCACATGTACTGTCACCTGGAATCCTCGTCGGAAGGTGGTGGCATGGAACAGTAAGACTATTTCTGCCTCGAACACCGAGCAGATGGTAGGATTCATCTCAGGGCTCACCATCACCATGCCCTGGGGAGGCACAGCCCCCAGGCCCAGGAAGGGCAGACCTAGCATTAGACTCTCCCTTTCCAGCCATCCCACTCCCTTTACAGCTCCTGAATTTCCTTTTCCTCTACAAGACTCCAAACACGCTCCTCAGAAAATAATACTCCAAATTCTCCTTTTGGTGGATACTTTTTTTTTACCCACCTCCCTCTAACCCTTCAAAACTTTGTATTTTTAGGGTCCTGGACATTCACTTGGCACAGTGATTGAATATTTAATGATTTGTGCTTCATGAGGATCCTAAGCCATTTTCATATAGTCTGTATAAGCAGAACTTAAGCTTCTTGGGTTAAGGGACCACGTTTCCCTAGAAGGCTGCTCCTTGGTCATTAGCCAGTTTTCCAGGCACTTCTCTTTGCATTCCCTCTCCAACCCACTCACACACCTCACCTTGCGAAGCAGTGCGCGGTCAAAGTCCCCAAGGGCCAATGTAGCAGCCTGCCCAGCTCGCAGCACACGGCACGCAGAGCGGTTGCGCTGGATGCTGCATACTTTCAGCTCCAGGAAGCAGCCATCGTCTGTGGGGCCCACCACCAGCTGATCCCCCTCACGGCAAATCCCACTGCAGCCCAGAGGGAAGGTGGCAACAGCGTCAGCCTAGGTCTCCTACTTACTTCTCTGCTAGAGTTACCCAGAGTACTTTTTCCCTTCCAGGGGAAAAGTAATCCTAATTTCAGATTTGTAGGTAGGAGTGATGACTTCCTTGCCTGATTGAAAGTTCACACTCTGAAGGCTAACACAGAAAAGGTCAGCAGTGACGGGTGGCAGAGAAGTACCTGCTGGATCAGGAACACTGTACACCTGATCCCTGAAAGAGGAAGTTATCCCCTTGGGTTTCACCCTCTGCTTTGGAAAGAGTCATTTTCTCATTTCCATATTTTGAGATGAGGTCGGCTGAATAGTCTAAATTTCTTCCTGGGGCCCATGACATACACATCTCGCTCAGGGGTCTGGAGATTCCCAGCATGTAGCAATAAGCCAATAGACTAGCTTCTGCCAGCTCTTCTGATAGTGAAAGCCTAATTTGCAAACAAGCATATCTTGTAGATGGGCTCTGTTCAACTCCAGGGTCTCCTTTAGGCCAAGATGTCTTCGAGTACTGGGGCATGTGAGGGCTGAGTGGGATGGGTAGCAAACAGAGCAATTCACCTGGAAAGTGTCCCTCCAACAACAGTCCCCACCTCTGGTACTGTGTAGATTTCATCCACCTGGAGTCAAAGAAAACTATCAATGTTCTCAAGTTGGGCTGGCAGGTCCAGCTTCTCTGAACAGTCTTTGGGTCTGGTCAGAACTGGCTCCTCCACCCCCACCCCCCTGGCCTTCTACCTGTTATTTGGGCCAACTACCTGGAATTCCGTCAACTGCTGCATAAGCTCCTCCTGTTCTTTGCTGTTGGTGAGTGGAGGGAGGATATTCAGGAAGACTTTTAGGAGGTCCAGACTCTCCCCAGACACACTGGACAGTGTGAAGATAGGGGTGACACTATGGAGGAAGGCATGGAATGGGCAGATGAGGAGTCTTGGAAGCAGAAGCTAAGGGCCCACAAATAAAAAGGTGAGCTTTCTCTGGGCA
The DNA here is from genome assembly GCA_004027875.1 of Aplodontia rufa. Classification (NCBI taxonomy): domain Eukaryota; kingdom Metazoa; phylum Chordata; class Mammalia; order Rodentia; family Aplodontiidae; genus Aplodontia; species Aplodontia rufa. The sequence continues at coordinate 16,084 of PVKS010008550.1, read as the reverse complement.
GCTGAGGGGCCCTCTCCTCTGGCAGTGGGCAGGCCAAGGAATATAGCATGTGAAGACCACAGCAAGGCCCAAGGGAGACAATGAATGTCTATAGGATTCCAGCCATCAATAAAGCTCCAGGTTGGCATAGAGAATGGGTCTATCCCTTCAAAAACAGTCCCTCCCACAATCCCAAGTTGAAAACGTAACATAACTATGTCAGAATCAGTCTGGCCATGGAGGTAGGACACCATGCTCCTAGGCCCTGTAGCATCCTTCCCTACGGATCAGGGCTTAGATGAGGCAGGCAGGCTTACTTGGGTGACTGGGCAAACTGCTGGGCAGCGGTGACTGCATCATCCTCAGAGGTAACCAGCATGGGGACCTTGTGGCAGCCAGGCTGTTTGAGGACCCGCTCTAGCTGGCGTACTGTCCTCTCCACTGTGGTCTTGGCACACAGGTCTACCTTGCTGACCACGATGAAGAAGGGCACTTTTAGGGCCAGGGCCAGTCCCAGATGTTCCCTTGTGGTGCCAGCTGCCTCAGAGAAAGAAGGCAGGCAGGAGGATAGATTAGTGAGAGTATGGGAAGGAGAGGGAAGAAGAAAATTGGTGTGGCTCCTAGAGTAGGAGTTGATAGCCCCCTCTTCAACCTGTCCCTGCCCAAGGCCTCTTACCGATGCCAGTGTTGGCACTGACAAGCAACAGGGCACAGTCAGGGCAGTAGGAGGTGAGGCCAAAGATGGTGGTGTGCAGATATTTGTGGTGGCCTGCCAGGTCGATGAAGGTGATCATCTTGGAGCTGCTCTCACAGATCTCTTCTGCAGTCCGTGAGTCGCTGTAATTCACCACCTAGCCCAGGGCCCAGGGCTCTCAGTGCCCCCCGTGAGCCTCCCCATCCCTTTAAGAGTTTCTAGGACCTAAACTAGTCCCTACCTCTTACCCTTGAGCCCCACTTTCTATTTAGTTGATTCCCCATTTGTTTTCTAGGAGAAAAAGAGCTTGTTCATAGTGCCCTCAGGGCCTTCAGTTATACTATTACAAAAAGTCTCTGAAAGTTGCCCCCAACCTCTGTCCTTCACCTCTACCATCCCATCCTGAGTCTGGCCCCACTGGGTCCCGTTGATCCCATGCACCTCTCCCTTGCTGTTAAAGCCCAGGATCTCGAAGCTGATACTGGAGGTTCGGCCAGACTGAATCTCATGCAGATGGCGGAAAAGGTTGAGCCGGGCCCGGCCCCGCCCGTTGTCCAGTTCTCCCTGGGTCAGGACTCCAAGCAGGGTTGACTTCCCTGAGTCCACATTACCCAGGACAGCCACACGGAGGTCTAAGAACTGTGGATGAATTGCATAAGGTAAGGGCTCCAATCCCTCTCTCATTGAAGCTTCAGTCAAGAGTGGTGATACTCCCTGGGGAGCAACAAAATGATTTGGATCCCAGGATCCCAGGCTAGGGAAGAGCCACCCACCACAGAGCTCTCCCAGGAAGCTTGGGCATGGGGGGCAGGAAGGATATAGGCTCACCTGTTGGTTGTCAGGGACCTTTCGTACCAACACCTCAGTGATCTTCCGGGGCATGTCACTATCATAATCCACTTCTCGCTCCCGGAGAACAGTGATGTCAGCCCCGACCCTGTCACAGCAAGACCACAGCTGCCATATTTCACAGATACTCCCTGTATACCAGTGTGGCTCTGGACCAATAACTTTCCTGTACCTCCCATAGAGCTCCTGACACCTTACTATATTTTCTACCACATTCCAATCTATCCCCAATCCATAGCTCCTCTAAAACAAACAAGACAACATCTTAAATCAAGGAACAAAAATGCCTAGATCTAGTGAGTGGGAGATCAGAACACTAATCAGTCATCTGTCAAGAGACAGTAGCAGAAGGAAAGCCCCATCTTGGCCCCTGAGGCCCTGGGTGACTGCCTATGTGAGGATCCTACTCAGAGTTAAGTAAAGGAGAACTGAGGAGCAGGGGGAAGCATACTTCTCTGCCATCCGGTGCAGGGTCTTGAGGGAGGCCCGCATCTCCTCCTCAGCCAGCCCCACCAGCAGCCCATTGTCCTCTACCCCAATCTGGTAGACAGCCTCACCGCGTCCCTCTTGGAGCCGCCACTTCATTTGTGTCACAAGGTGCTCAAAGCGGTACTGGGATGGATTCACCAGCTTCAGCTTAGAGCAGGTGGGATATCATGAGAAGGTAAAATCAGAGATGTTCTTCCCAAACTCACATGATCCCCACCTGTCCTGCCCTAAGGATTAAGACCATCTCTTATCACTTTCCTCTAGTCCCCTAACAGCGAGTCTCCTCCAACAGAAATGAGATACAGAGCCTTTACCCTGAAACATGTTTATAAATTGCTACAGGTCATTAAGTTGGAAGGATCTCAAATCCCACTGACGGAGGCATACTACCCCACCCTCTGCTCCTCCCCCGCCTAAGACTCACTTTATATTCGATGTTTCCATCTTCAGCCTGAAAAGAAGCAGGGAGCAATTACCATACACTGTCCAGATCAAATCCCTACTTTTCCCTCCATTCTCTCTAGGCCCAGGTGGAGAGGGCAGGAAGCTCCAGCAGCACCTGCTTAGGCAAGTGCCTATAAAGATCAGTGGTAGACAATCCCTCAACCCAGCCCCAGTGGTCCCTATGAAGGATCTCTACCTTCTTCACTTACTGGCAGAAAGTTCTTCTTGGATGCCAGATTACCCCTTACTTATCTCCAGGGCTAGTTCCTGATGTCTGTTTTCTCTATGCTCAGGGTGTTAACGCTGTCCCCACCCAACACTCAGTACTGAGGATTGAACCCAGGGGTACTCTACCACTGAGTTATCCTCAGTTCTTTTTTTTCCTTATTTTTTATTTTTATTTTCTTGAGACAGGGTCTCATTAAGTTGCTGAGTCTGGCCTTGAACTTGCAATCCTCCGGCCTCTCTGCCTCCTGAATAGCTGGGATCACAGGTATGCACTACCAGCCCTAGCTTGTTAACACCTTTCTTTGCCACTGATCTGGGAGACACCATTTCCTTCCTGTCTGCCCTCTTGGCTGATGTCACCAAGTGTAAGAGGCTGTAAGAAATTCTGGACCAGGGCCAAAGAGCTCAGCACTGGTCACTACAAATTGAGAGAAGCCCCGAGTGTGAAAGGAGCAGAGCTCCAAAGGTGGGGTTAAGATAAAAGAAATTCAGAAACTGTAATAAAGGGGACAGACTCCATAAACCTGAGTCCTATGGCTCTTGCCTCCTGTCCCCTCACCCTCATGCCTCAGCTAAGGTGAAATCATGAATCCACCCTCCTCCAGGTGGTAACAGTACAAAAGCATACTTTTGTCTAATGCTTCCCTTCTCCAGTGCAAAAGGTTATGGATTTTGCCTGTTCTGTCATTCCATATTTCTGTACTCCTCCTCCTTCCTGTCATCATTCCATCCCTTCAAGGCCTTAACAGGTGATCTCACCTATAATCTTCACCCCCATGGAATGTAAGGGAGATTTTTCCCATCAACAAAGATCTTCCAGAAATCTTTTCATCATTTTGTTGGAGATCGAGAATTAAGGTTAGTATTAGACACATGGTATGAGAATGACAGTCTAGGCCAGTGGTTCTCAAAGTGTGCTCCCAGGACCAACAGCATTAGCATCACTTGGCAACTGGTAATCAGTGCAAATTCTCATCTCAGATCCATCCCTCACCTATTGGATCAGAAATTCTAGGAGTGGGGCCAGCAATCCTGGTGACTCTGGTACACTAAAGTTTGATAACCATTGGTTTAGGTTTTTTCCCCTGAGTCTGCCTATCTTAAGAAGGAGGAACAAAGTAATCACTCTCTGCCTTATGGACGGATGGAAAATGTATGAGAAGGCTCTTCTCTTCTGATCCCACCCTCTCAGGCAAAAGGCAGAGGACTAAGTCTAACTGTTCTTTGGTTTTATGTGTATGTATACTGAGGGATACGGAGGGAACGTATTGCTCTTTTCCCGGCTACTCCCCTACTCTCTGAGGAACAAGTTTAGAAAAAGTCGTGGTTATTCTGCCTGTCTCCCCGTCCCAGTCTCAGCACAGGCAAGGGGTGGGAGCGTTCTATTCAGTCCCTCCGAAGGGGATGGGATCCGCTTTTCTCTTTCTGGGACTATTGAGATAATAAGGGGGCAGCGGGACCGGAAGGAGGGGTTCTCCCGCGCCCCTCCTCTCCGGGGTCTTGACACCGGAAGGGGGGCTAATACTGTCCCGCCTCCCTGAGTCCCGGGACAGGAAGAAATAGTTTCCACTTGCCCAGCCACTTTTCAGGTGCTCACCTCGGGGGGCAGGTACGGGGGATTGTTGGCTTTGCTCCCTCTGTTCCTTCCGTTCTTCTTCTTCCCCTTCGGGCCCCCACAGCCGCTGCTGCCGCCGGCCCCCCTAGCCTTGAGGGTTCCACCCATGGCCGGGCCCGCTCCGGGTCGGCAGCAGCCGCCGAACAGCTCAGAAACCCGCGAGTCCATTCGCCGCTGCCGCCAGCCCCCCTCCCGGCCCCTCCCCCCGCCGCCGCCGCCGCCGCCGCCGCCGCCGCCGCTGCCGCCCCTACTGCCACAGCAGCGTCGGCCAGCCAGAGGAGAGCGGGGTGGGGCGCCGTGCAGGCCACGCCCCCTCATCTGGCCTCCGAGCGCGTCAGAAACAGCCGCGGGGCACCACGGGATATCGAGTCCGCGGGCCTGGGACCTGGCTTAAAAGAGCGCACCGCCGCCATACAGCTCCCAGGACGCAACGCGGCGTAAGGGGTCGCAGGTGACTTTAGGGCGGGGGCAAGGAGCGCGCCTTTGCGCGCAAAGGCCGAAGGGAATTGTAGTCCGGCTCCCAGTGCCCGCGCTCAGAGCGGTCTTCTTCTGGGTCCTGAGGCGGGGGCAGTTGAAAGCCCTGTGGCCTGAGGATGGGGACGGTCACCTGTAGCGAAAGGCTTACATCAGAATCGAGCTTTGTGGGCACCTCTGGTTAGGGCCCCTTACCGCGAATACCAGACAACAGGTTTTGGACCTGAAGAGCGGCAGAACTCAGAGCGACTGGTCCCTCCAGCCGGCCAGGTCTACCTCTGCCTGTTTTCTTCCCCGATGGCCGGCGTGCTGTCGGAGTGAGTCAGGGCGTACGCCAGGGCGGAGGCAAATGGTGGTTAGCCTAATTATGGCTGTTTGTGGCGATGATTATGCCACCTTTACACAGTAGTCATTGCTTTATTACTGGGCTGGCACCGTCCGGGGGCTGGTTTTAGCAGCCTCAGGCACTGCGTTGGTCCCGACACGAGGCCCGAACCCATAAACCAGCCAGTTGCCAGAGGGCTGTGAGGATGATCGCAGCAAGTATCCCCCTTACCCCTTTGTTTTGAATCCTAACCCATCCCGGAGAACCGAGTTTGGTTTTGAAACGGGCAGAGCTGTAGAAGGGGTCAGGACTTTACTTGGGGCGGGACTGTAGCTCGGGTTACATCAACAACCGGGAGGACAGGGGAAGTGGCCAGGAATAGAAACTTGGCCAAAAGCCCTAGGGTATTGTTGACTTTTTATTTCCTCGCCAAGCCATCTCTCCTTTTCTTTAGGGGCTGCACTCTTGCAGTCAGCAGAAAGTAAACACATCCAGTGACATAAGCCAGTGTACAGGACACCAGAAATGCAGGGTAGAGAAGCAGATAGCTTTGCTGGACTGGGAGTCAGGACGCCAGGGTTCAATTCCCAGCCCATGGCTGTTTCATGACTCACTACTCATACTTCCCTCTCTTCACAAACAAGGAGGTGTTCGTAAATAAAATATTTGCCTCCAGACTTCAGTTTTCCTTGGAAAACTAGAAGTGGCAACAATGGCTTACCTCTGGTGATCCCTGTAATGGTTCAGACCTGGTGGAGTCCATGGTTTCTTCCTAGGTCCATGTGGAGGTAGGCAGGCCTACTGATCACACACTTGCTGTTCACATGGCATAACTCCCCAAAGCAGTGAGAACAGAAGCACCAAATCAGCAGTTATGGACCTAGCAGGTCCAGCCAATTATGAGTCCTCAGCGGTTGAAAATATAAGTGACTTTTCGAAATTCCTTTGGTTGAGGTAAAGGTTATGTTGCTGAGGTGAACAATACAGAGGCCACAAATCCACCAGGAAAACTGCTATTAGAGACTACTACTAGAGAAGGCATTGAGAGATCTCCAAAAGGATTGGGATGGGAAGCAAGAGATAAGACCATCCCCCAATATTATCACTACAAACTGCTCTGGGCCCTCTTGATAGCCTGGGCCTGCTGTATTTGACTGATAGCACCCATCTTTTCATCTACATGGCTCTTTCAACAGCCAAGCCCAGCACACGCAATTTTACTTCATTCATTCCAACCCCCTTGTTTCCTGTATGGAGAACTCCTTTTAAAAGACAGTAGTAGAAGATAACCCATTCTGATAGCCCATTCTTGAACAACCTGGCCTACCATTGACCGAAGTGAAGGCTGGCAGAGGAGTAGGCTGAACACAGATGTCTGTTCAGGAGATCAGGGTCCTGGGGGATGGAAAATGGTATGTGTGATTAGTTTCCTGGAAGGCTTGCTTATGAGGTGGTTAGCCATGGATATATGTGTATACCTATCCCATATGTGTGTGTGTGTGTATAAATCTCATGGATACACATGTCACATGCAAACATTTTTCCTGGCCTGTGATTAGTCACATTTTTGTGTATAATACCTTTGTTTTAAAATCAGATTTACTAATCTTTCCTTTTATGCTTCCTTGATTTTGTCATCTCTAAGCCAACCCCACTCCTAGATCATACATTGTTCCCCAATATTCTAGGAGCAACAGCCCACACACACCCTGTGGATCAAATCTAGGGCTTTAAGTGCATGCTAAGAACATGCTGTACCACTGAGCTATATCCCAGCCCTCTTCGAGGAGCTTTAAGGCTTATTTTATTTTTATTTCTTTAATTTTGAGAAAGGGTTTTGCTGAGTTGCCCATACTGGCCTCAAATTTATGATCTTCCTGCCTCAGCCTCCCACCTAGCTGGATTACAGGTGATCACCACCTGCTGGGCTTGCTTTGAGGTTTATTTTTATGCTTAGATCGTTAATCCATTTGGAATTTTCTTTTTTGTACTGTGTGGTTGGAACTAATTTGGGAGTTTTTTTCCTGTAAATGGATAGAGTTGTCCCACAATATTTGCTTTGCAAAGTCACCATTAGGATATACTAAGCTCTACATATATGTGGATCTGTTTCTGGACTCTCATTTGTTTATTCCTCAGCCAGTACCACTGTTTGTTTGGTTTGGTTTTGTTGGAACCTTGTTCATGCTACCACTGAGCTACATCCCCAGCCCAACACCACAGTATTTTACCTATTTATTTATTTATTTTTGGTCCTGGGGATTGAACCCAAAGGCACTTAATCACTGAGCCACATCCCAGTCCTTTTATTTTTCATTTGGAGACGGGTCTCACTAAGTTGCTCAGGCTGTGCTGACTTTCTGAGGCTGGTCTGGAACTCACATTCCTCATGCCTCAGCCTCCTGAGTCAATGGGATTACAAATGTGCACCATTGTGCCCAGCTTATAGTTGTTTTGACCTCAGTTCCCTGCTTCCTCTATCCCTCTTCCTCCTTAGATCAACCACTAAGTTGTGCTCACTGAACTCTTAAATAACTCTAGGGTTCACCTAATTCTTTCCATGCACTATGACTATGCTAGTTTAGGCTTCTTTTCACTATGCACTGGGTAATTGCAATCACTATTTCTAAGTAGTATCTCTACTTTCTTTTTATCTTCCTATAACACGACCTCTGTACTGCAGCCAGTGTATAGATTAGATTTATAAAGTGTAAATTTAATCATGTCACGCCCTTACCTTAAAAAAGCACCCCTTCAGGGACCAAGTTCAAATCTTAACTGTGAATATAAGGTCTTGCCATGACCTGGTTCCTGGACCTGGCTCCTGTTTTTCCACCACAGCCTTAAGTACCGCCCCCCTACTGGAGATTGAACCCAGGGTGCTCTACCACTGAGCTACATCCCCAGACCTTTTAAATTTTTTTTTAGGTAGGGTCGCCCTAAGTTGCACAGAACGGCCTTGAATTTACGATCCTTCTGCCTCAGCTTCCCTAGTCGCTGGCATTACAGGTGAGCTTCATTCCTCCAGGCTCAGCCTTAATTCTATAATTTTTTTATAAAGTTTTTTTTTCGTTCCTTGAACAGAGCATGCACTTGTCTTCCAAGGTCTTCAGAATCACCAGGTCCTCTTTACCTTGTTAACTTATTTATCCTTCAGATCACACAGCTTCTTCTCACATTTCTTCTGGGGCCACCCTTTCCCTGCCCGGTACCCGCTGTGGGTCTGAAGCTCCTATTCTTCAAGTCTACAGTCCTTTTACACCCGCATTGTATAATTCATCACATTGTAGCGTCTATGGGCAGTGAACCCCTTAAGCGTAGGGCCCGCGCTCCAGGCGGAGCCCCCAGCACCTGGGACAAGGCCTGGCACAGTAAATAGTGAACACAGTCGTGAATGGGTGCGTGAGTTCGGTATCCATTGGAAGGCGGAGGCCAGTTGCAGAGGGCGCCTGGTTTCCCTCCGGGGAAGGGCGAGGCGTGTCAGTTACAGAACAAGAAGGAGTTGAACTGCGGCAGCGCCTCGCCCGCTTCCGGCCCAGCTCAGCCGGAAGTGGAGGTGAGGTCTTCCCATGATGCCCCGCAGGGCGCTTAGTCTAACTGCAGGCAGCAGGGAGTGTGGGTCGTGATGGCGGCGCCGGAGCCGGAAGTGGTGTGTCCTGCTGCAGTCCCTGGTAAAGCGGGGGGGGGGGGGGGGGTCCAGGGCTTGGGGAGCCCTGAGGTCCTATTTCTTACTGCCGCCAAATTTCAGTTGTTTAGCTGCTTCTCTTTCCCCGGCCCGTCTACCATGTACCCCAATCCTTGGCCTCCCGCCCGGCTCAGGCTCTCCGACTCCCTCCCCTGGGTCGACTTGGTTCTCCTCTGTCTTTCGGTATTTTGGATCCTCGCTTAACTACACTTTGGACTCATTTTCCCAGGTCGGGGTCTGCGGCTTTATTGGTGTTGTGGTAGTTCTTGCTTCCGAAATCCCCCTACTCTCCTGCCATCTTTTAAATCACTTCATATAGGGATCGGGAAACTTCCCGCCTTGACCCACCCAGGAGGTTGCCAAGGATTTGGCATAGCGACCGAGTGCTCCCTTCCCAGCGGCGTCTGATATGACCACAAGGAATGAGAAGACCCTAGTGTTTTCATTTTTTTCTCACACTATTTTTCTGTTCCCTTACTAGATTTGGAGTGGTATGCGAAGTCGGAAGAAACTCACGCCACCCAGATAGATCTACTTGAGACTACCTCTGCCCAGGAATCTTCCAGCCCTTCGGAGCCCTTTTGTCCAAGAGACTGCTTGGTACCAGTGGTGTTTCCTGGGCCCGTGAGCCAGGAAGGCTGCTGTCGGTTTACTTGTGAACTTCTAAAGCATATCATGTATCAACGCCAGCAACTCCCTCTGCCCTATGAGCAGCTTAAGCACTTCTACCGAAAACCTGCTCCCCAGGTACGCACAGGCTTTGAGAGAAAATTAGTGGGATTGCTTTGTGGCTCTTAAGATGATACTCTGAAAAGTGGTCTGAGGAAATCTTCTGGGCAGGACTTGGGGCTTCCCCACCCTTCCTGTAATCCCTGTAATTTCTTTAACTCTGGAGACTTAAGGCGGGGGGAATCAGTTCCAGGCCAGCCTGGAGCAACGTAGTGAGACCCTGTCTCAAAATAAAGGGCTAGGGATGTAGCTCAGTGATAAAGTGCCTCTGGGTTCAATCCCCAGTGCTGTCCCCCACAAAACAAAAACAAAAACAAAAAAACCTCAAGGCCCCCATCAGCCCAAACAGTTGCAAGAGCTTTAGTCATTTTCTCCCTAGTCTGACCCTCCTTACTTTTTCTTTCTGAAACTCCTATTATGTGTTGCATTTGGACTTCATGAACTGTTTTTTTTTTTTTGTTTTTTTTTTGGTACTGGGGTTCAAACCCACAGCCTGTTCAAGCTCTGCATATGCTGCATTGAGCACACCCCCAGGCCTCAAACTGGCTCTTTAAATTTTAATTTCTTTTCAGATTTTCACCTCTGTGTGTGTTTAAATCTGTTTTCTAGGGGACTTCCTTGACTAACACTTCTTTTTTTTTTTTTTTTTTTTTGGCACTGGGGATTGAACTTGGGTGCTCTATCACTGAGCTACATCCCCAGATCTTTTTTATTTATTTTATTTCTTTTTTTTAAAGACAGAGGGACAGTGAGAGAGAGAGAGAAAGTCAGTCAATTTTTATTTAGTTTTTCTGTGGCTTTCATTGCTCACTTCTTTGTGTATGTGGTGCTGGGGTTTGAACTCGCATTCTTGCTCATGCCAGGCAAGTGCCATAACCACTGAGCCACTGCTCCATCCCAAGAGAATCAATTTTTTTTTTATTTGTTCTTTTTTTTTTTTAAGAGAGAAGGACAGTGAGAGAGAGAGAGAGAATCAATTTTTATTGCGCTTATATGGCTTTCATTGCTCCAATGCTTAGTTGTGTACATGGGTGCTGGGATTTGAACCCGCGTACTTGCGCATGCCAGGCAAGTACCATAACCACTGAGCCACTGCTCCAACCCCTCTTTTTTGGTTTTTTGAGACAGGTTCTCAATGAGATACTGAGATTAGTCTTAAACTTGCAGTCTTCCTGCCTCAGCCCCCTCCCCCTGCACCCCTCCCCAGCAATTGGGATTATAGGTGTGCATTACTGCATCCAGCTGGCAGTCATTCTTTAGAGTTCTCAGTTTTTTCATATTTAAAAAATAACATCCTGTTATTTATTGACTGAATTAACTTTTTTTTTTTAAAGAGAAGGACAGTGAGATTTAAAAGAGAAGACGTGAGAGACAAAATAAATTTTTATTGAGTTTTTCACATGGCTTTCATTGCTCTGACACTTAGCTGTGTACGTGGGTGCTGGGGTTTAAACCCATGTACTTGCGCATGCCAGGCAAGCGCTGTAACTGTCAAGCAACTGTTCCAGCCCCTGAATTCTCTTACCTGAGGATTTTTATTGTGTGTTTCAAGTTTTTCTCTGTTCTTTGCAATGTCTCTGTTTCTTCCAGAATCCTTTGTCCATTTAATTTTAAGAGAGGGAGGGACAGAGAGACAAAGAATCAGTTTCATTTCATTTTTCATCTGGTTTTCGTTGCTCCAACACTTAGTTGTGTATGTGGTGCTGGGATTCAAACCCAGGTCCTTGTGCATGCCAGGCAAGCACCGTAACCTCTCAGCCACTGCTCCAGCCCTTCTTTGCTCATTTGTTTATTTTGGTGTCCATCTTTTATGTTGAAAGTTTTTATTCTGTCTCTTAGTGAATATTTCAGAAGAAATCATTGCAGTTTCTGTGTGCAGGCCTGGGTCTTATGAGCTGATAAGACTTTTTTCTTGGAAGAGGTTGGGTAGGAACCTGGTGGTCTCTTTGAGGGACTTCCCGAACATAATGTTGGAAAGTCACCATGGTTGGAGAGTAAAATTGGCAGGTGGTTTAAAAAGCATCCTCATCATCCTCATGTAGTGTTTTTTTTTTTTTTTAATTTAATTTTTTTCATGTGGCTTTTGTTGCACCAACACTTCGTTTTACATGTGGTACTGGGGTTCTAACCTGCATCCTCAAACATGTCAGGCAAGTACTGTAACCACTGAGCCACAGCTCCAGCCCACCTCACATAGATTTTTATTCAGTCCCCATATGTTTACTTTTTCCTTCTGCCAAGAATACCAGTTTTCAAATCTTTCTGGGGTTCTGCAGTGTGAATTTTTTTCTTAGGGTATCCCCTCTTTCAGCACTTGGTTTTCAGGACTCTTCCTCTCTTAACTCTTGCATCTACCTTCTTTCATTCTCTCTCTTTTTTGGGGAGGCTTGGGAGGTACCAGGGATTGAACCCCGGGCACTTAACCACTGAGCCACATCCCCAGCCTGTGGGTTTTTTTTTTTTTAATTGAGACAGGGTCCTATTAAGTTGCTTAGGACCTTGCCAAGTTGCTGATGGTGACTTTGAACTTGCAGTCCTCCTGATCAGTCTTTCGAGCTGCTGAGATTACAGGCGTGCACTCTCTCTTTTTTTTTCAGTGTTGGAAATCAAACTCGGCCTTGCATGTGCTAGGCAAACACTCTATCACTGATCTAAATCACCCACCCTCTTCCATCTCCTTTCTACCTTTCAAAAGTTTGTTGTTGTCTTTGTCCAGTATTTCCTATTCTCTAATTCTCTGTTTTCTCTAGGGAGTTGTCTTTCATTCTCTTTCCTCTTCCTTTCTTAATTTCAGTAGTTTAGGTGAAAGCATGCATTAATAACTACCTATTTAATTTGCTATGCCTAACTAAAATATTTACTCCAGAATTATCTTTATTTCTCCAAATAATCCTCATCCCAGAAAATTCCCAATACAATCAAAATTTGCCACCTTCAGCCATGCCATAGAATCTCCTTGACTATTTTAGTTGTTTATTATCTAATTTCTCTTCAGGTTCAGAATACCTTCTTTGCTGTTCTCAGTACAGGAGAATTATGGTTTTGTACAAAGAATATATTTTCCTTTTCAATATCAAACCCACTGTATGATTATGGCAGTTAATTGAGCTAGAAATCCAGTCCCATAAGTCTGTCTACACATCTCAAGAGTGTTTTTCAGAGGGCACTAACTTCCCCTTAACTTTCTCTCCCACCATTCTTTGTCCTCACAGGCAGAGAACACAGTGAGGAAGAAACCTCGAGTCACCGCTGAGGCAAGCAGCAGGAAATGCCAACAAGCACTGGCAGAACTGGAGAGTGTCCTCAGCCACTTAGAGGACCTCTTTGCCCGGACATTAGTACCACGAGTTCTTATCCTCCTTGGGGGCAGTGCTCTAAGCCCCAAGGAGTTCTACGAACTCGACCTGTCCAGGCTGGCCCCCTTCAGTGTGGACCAGAGCCTGAGCACAGCAGCTTGTTTGCGCCGTCTCTTCCGAGCCATTTTCATGGCTGATGCCTTCAGTGAGCTACAAGCTCCTCCGCTCATGGGCACCATTGTCATGGCACAGGGGCACCGTGACTGCGGAGAAGATTGGTTTCGACCCAAGCTAAACTACCGAGTCCCTAGTCGGGGCCACAAACTCACCGTGACCCTGTCCTGTGGCAGACCTTCTATCCCAACCATGGATTCAGAGGATTACATTTGGTTCCAGGCACCAGTGACACTTAAGGGCTTCCATGAGTGAATAAGGGTGTTTCTTGTAAAAAACACAATGTCTAAATTATTGTTCTCCCTGTGGCACCTAGTCACACATCTGCTTGGAGCTGGAATTGCTTCCTGGTGAGAAAAGAAGGCTCTGTCCTTCTGGCTATCTGCTGCCCCTCCTCAGACTTCCTGGTGGGCTGCTGGTGCATGGCTGAGACTATAATAATCATCATTGAGCAACATCTCTGAATCAAAGGTTGATTTTTCTCGGTGCTGGTCACGTGTTTGTTTAGGGTTGGAAAGCAAAGATGGGTCCATAGACAGACTCTCCTAGAGGTACCCCTTTTCTGATTTTGCTCTGTTCTTTCAGATTTACCAAGGTTGTAAGGTGGGTGTGGCTCATGAATTTAAATATAAAATGAATAGTCATATTAAATTTTCGTGAAACTTCTGACTTAGTCTTGAGTCACAGTATTTTGTTTTTCCTCCTGGGCCTTGTCTGCTTCAGGGCTTCCAGGATTTTTTACTAATGATTTTTCTCTCTTTATCAGTCTCAGGCCAGTCTGGAAAGTTAAATGAGTTCACCAAGGTTCTATAAGTAGTTTGATAGCAGAGTTGGGACTAGATTCCCCATCAGCTATCTTGTAGTCCAACATTCTTTCCTTGCCACATACTGATATTTGTGACCCTTAAATTCGGTGTGCCCAAAGCAGAGGTCTCTTGATGTGGGCAAAATACTGGTAAGGAGCTTAGCTTACCCCAGTTCACTTAATGAAAGTCCAGTGATGTAGGAGAAAAGTGGTGGGATTGATCTTTAGTAAACTCTGAGCACGTTTGCAGAAAGAATGGAGCTCCTCCTCAGAAGCTTTTTACCCTCAGAGAGCAGGAGCTACTGGTCTGTTTTTCAACAAATGGTCAACCTGTAGTTTGTGTGTCACAGATGGTGTTATTGGTCAGGGCAGAAAAAAAGTTGGAGACTATCTGTCTTCATTAAGTCAAAAATTGATTACATATGTGCCAGGCTTGGGGCTGTGAGGCCTGGAGTAAGGCCCTCCAGCCCCTCCTAGATGTTCTGGGGTCTGAATGGTCCTGGTAAACCTGGCCTTTTCTGCCCTTCGGATCTGAGAAGCAAATGTCAGGAAGGGCACTGAGACTAGGCTAAGAAAAGAAAACTCAGTGTCTTTACAGAGCCAGATTGACTATAGGCTTAGTTCTCCAGGATTGCTCTAGAATCCTGTAGAATTCACACTTTGTGGCCAGATGATCTTTCTGGAGTTCTGTTTAGTGTGTCTCTGCTACAGCTGTTTGAAGACTGCCAGCAGTTGTTCTTGGCAAAACCCTGTTGTCCTGTTTGTGGCAGTTCCTCTTCATCTGCCTGTGATTTGACCATTGTGATCCTTGCTGTTATCCTCTCTGGCTTGACCCTGTTTTGATCATCAAGCTCTTTGTCACTGGGGAAAGAAATTAGTATCTTCTCATTTCTTCAGAGCAAGTTGAGGACAGAATTCTCATCCTGCTGTTATTAGAGATGGGTATGGGTGTGTGAATGAATGAGAACAATAGTAAACAGACTGCAAGATTGTTAAATTAGACAATGTAAAATCTTTGAAACTATATAGGATATATATATATGTAGGTGTTTTTTTGTTTTCTTATAAAAGAGTTTTATTTAGCTTAGTTTTGGAACCTGAATGTTCGCATTTTGCAGGCTCTGGTAAGGTCCCCTTCCTAAGTATTAAGACAGGGTGTTGCAGGGACTGGAGCAATGGCTCAGTGGTTAAAGTGCTTGCTTGGCATGCGTGAGGACCCGGCTTCAAACCCCAGTGCCACATATACAACTAAGTGTTGGAGAAACAAAAAACACATGAAAAAATAAACAGAATTGATTCTCTCTCACTATGTATTTTTTTTAAAGAGAGAGGGATAGTGAGAGAGACAGAGAAAGAAACAACTTTATTTAGTTTTTCACATGGCCTTCGTTGTTCCAACACTTAGTTGTGTATGTGGTGTTGGAGTTTGAATCTGGGTCCTTGAAACCGCTGAGCCACCGCTCCAGCCCCTCTCTCACTGTATCTTAAAGAAGAAAAACAAAAGGTGTTGTGCTGTTTCCTGGGCTAGTGTTGAACTCCTAGGCTCAAGTGATCTTCCTGCCTTAGGTGCCCAAGTATTGGGACTACAGGCGTGCACTCCCCTACCTGGCTTATTTTTTTTTTTTTGAAGCATTTATTCCTCTAGATATGGAATTTCTGTCAGCATACTTCAGTATGCCCCTCTGCTATAACCACAAGGGAGATCTCTATCTCCAAAGTCCAGTAATGGGAATAGCAGGTGACTACCTCCATGCCCGAGACTCAGCTGCATGTGCTTGTGTACTGTTTTAAGCACTTGCATAGGGCTGGGGTTGTTACTCAGTAGTAGAATGCTTGCCTGGCATTCTTTTTTTTTTTAGATATATATATATATATATATTTTTTTTTTTTTTTTCCTTAAGAGAGAGGGACAGTGAGAGAGGGAGAAGGAAACAATTTTTATTTAGTTTTTCATGCAGCTTTCGTTGCTTCAAGACTTCATTGTGTACATGGGGTTTGAACTTGCGTACTCGCACACTTGCACACTTGCACATGTGGGGCAAGCGTAACCACCAAGCCACCACTCCAGCTCCTTGCCTGGCATTCTTTTTTTTTTTTTTAATTTTTTATTTTGAGCAACCTTACAAGATTTTAACAAAAAAATATAAAATGTGTATAAAATATGCATATATTCTGGATATTGCAATTATCCCCAGGAGTGCCCCCCAATTACCCTCCCTTATCCCTCCCTTCCCCTTCCCATTATAACTCTAAAAAAAGTATTAGATTGTAAAGCATTACATCTTATCTGGATTTAAC